>OX940951.1:7440585-7704985 GCA_954870475.1 Euphrasia confusa
ATAGATATTAGCTGGGAGCTAATGATCGAACAGACCCGACTGGAATAGTATTTAAGATTTCGAGTCATAATACTATTTCATTGACTGTCGAGCAATTTCCTCTGACCTGAGTAGTCCAGAGTAATTCCATTGTGAAATGATGTACTTTGATACAAGTAAACGCCTTTCGTAAAAGGAGGTTATAAAACTTGTTATTGGGTATATCAGGAAGCAAGTGGGAGAGCTTGGATTGACAAGATGGGATTGTCGTCCATTTTTAATGGGATATATGTCTTACTGGCCACTTGGAGAGTCGAGACTGTGGAAAATACGTGGCCACGTCCAGATTCGTATCATAGTGATAAATCTGGTTTTACAGTCTGTCTCAAAGTCCAAGAAAGGTTTGAACCGATTGAGGATGACTCGAGTCTTGCCTCAAGTTCAAACTTAGACATAAAGTGACAACAGGAAATTGGCAGCACACTGGCTCTGAAGGCCAAGTGGGAGATTGTTGGTATATGTCCTTCGATCCCACGTGTGCAATCGATAAAGTCATAAAGTCGTCTATGGATGTTAAATGATTATTCGATAATATTAATTGTTGGGAACAATATAATATTGATCGATAAAATCATACCTACAGGGTCACACACGAGCTCGATATTGATATACATTGCTTGATAAATATATTGATTTAGAATCAATATTTACGTGGATTTAATTCCCATGCATGGCTTGCATGGATGCATGTCATATAGTGTGACATGGCATGCCACACAAGCCAATGGGACCACATATCATGATTTGGCATGATTATGTGGAGATGACCTTTGAACTTCACCATAACACCCCATTATGTGTGGTTATGACACACACATTATGGTGGGGGTTACATGTGAAGTAAAAGGGGTATAATGAGCATGAAAAATCAGATTTTCATGTCTCATTATAACACCATCATCATCAGCCACGAAATTCACAAGTGAAAGAGAGAAAAGAGGGTGTTCTTGGAGAACCGACTCAATCAAGCAAAGTGTTCGTCATTCGGGTTCGTGTGCAACACGTAGAGGCCGGGCCATTTGTGCGGCTTCAACATCCGGGCGATCTAGACAAGAAGAGTGACGAGGTCATTCTCAAGGCTGATCCATGAAGGTGGTTCAATCGACTCAACACCACCTTCATCAACATCAACGAGGCACGCTACACCGGTTGGAAGTGTTCTTGTTAATCTATATATATATATATATATATATATATTGGATGTATATATATATATAAATATGTGTCTATACATATAATGTGTGCCTAGATCTTCATGTTGTTCGTGTTCTATTATTTTACACGCTTCCGCACACACGAACAAGGTAATCGAGCGATTGGATCGGGATCTAAAACCATCATATAGCTCATGCGAAACTGCTCAAAACTAGGGGTCAGAGACTGGAGTATGATGTCGACTTGCGTCTCCCCATCAATTTGAGCTCCTAGGATCTCAAGCTCATTCAACAAACTCATCATCTTAAGAACGTGCTCCCCAACGGGCGTTCCTTCAGATTGAGTAGTTGTCATGAGGACTCTCATGGCTTCTTGACTTGCCGCACGATCTTGCTCCCCAAACATCTCCTTGAGGTTAAACAACATATCATAGGCAGTGTCCATCGACTCATGTTGGGTTTGGAGTACATTTGACATGGAAGCCAAAATATAACACCTAGCCATTTCATCAGCCTTTTTCCACTTCCGATATGCCTGTTTTTCCTCATCAGTTGAGGCAGCCGTGGGCTCAGCAGGGCACACTTCATGGAGTACAAATTTGTACTCCTCAGAAGTCAGGACAATGTCTAAATTTCTCCTCCAATCGATATAATTGGGGCCAGTGAGTTTATGCTCCTTGAGTATCACAGAAAGTGGATTCATAGCTATTCTCTAAACCTATAAGCACATTTAAACAAACAATCAATTTAATATCCGACATTATCTCCCTTGAATAATATCATTAAATTACTAATTACATCTAAAATCCCATCAGATATGGCAAGCCACGGTAGTGTGGACGTTTACCTATCCAAATGATTTAGTAATTAGATTTGCTTCGGTAGTACATCATCATTAGCGTTACTTCAATGGGAAGAATACTAAGAAGCGTACCTAAGTGTAAACCATTACTCAGTACTAAGAAGATTGTTTGAGACTCGTATATTACCGCAAGCCACGATAGTGTGGACGTTTACGCTAACACACGATCCTTCACTTTCTTCTATAACTGTCTATATCAATTATTCCAAAATCCCATTCAATATAGCAAGCCACGATAGTGTGGACGTTTACTATACCAAAAGATTTTTATAATTGACTCCCAATTACATGATCCATTCGATTTTCGTAAATCAAGACGCGGAGAATCATAAGTGAAACTCGAAGTTTCTAACCAGTGATTCACCATGCGAACAACCCTATCTCTCATTAGATGAGGGAGCCGAGCAGACAATCGATCCACCTTAAAAGATGGTACGAATGCCTCTAATTTGTGTCATCCACATGACCAAGTGGCTTTGGCTCCATTCCACTCCCCGGGGTGAGAATGAGTCGACTTGAAGTCAGTTTCAGAAAGACAAATTAGGCATTGTTTGATAAACTTAATCAATGTTTCTTGTAAAAGGAATTACAAGAATTCTCCTCCAATGACACATCTATACGAACTTCAAAAGTCCATAAGAGTCACCAAGAGAACAGTAATGGAGACCATGGGAATGTTTCCATCCCCTCTCCCACTTAGCTTTTTATAACAAAGGGATACGCTATCTAGTGCATAAAGTAAACACATATAGCATGCATACAAGTAATAAAGCACATAGTATCACATAGTCAAAATAATGCTAGAAAAATTATTTTCCGACTATCATGGCTTTATTCCATCTCCGTATGCGTCTTCTAGTCTTCAGTCTTCGTTCTTGAATGCTCCATGTGACGAGAATATTAATCTCAATACTTAAATATATTTATCTCCAATAAATCCAAAAGATACTTAATTCGAAAATTAAGTCAATCGAATAAATCAAAAATAAAATTAAATATTATTAATATTTTTATTTATTTATTTTCCAATCTAATTCTATTAAATCTCTAGAATAATCTATCCAAGTAAAACTTGGAATATTCTAGAAGACTTCTATAATAGAATAAGGAAATAAAATAAATTAGGACTCTTCTACTTTCCAAGATTAATTAATTTCCATGTCTATGAAAATTCCCATAAAATAGGAATAATCAAATGAGAAATAAATTAATCCCATATTAATTAAATTCCTTTCCAATTCTATTAAATCTCTAGAATCCTATTTCAAGTAGGACTCGGAATATTCTAGGAGACTTCCATAATAGAATAAGGAATAAAATTAATGTTAATTAATTCTTTTCCTATTTCCATGAGAATTCCCAAAAATAGGAATACTCAAAATAGGAAAACCGAATCAATTAGGAAAACGAATCTAGGTAGGAGTAGCACGAGATCACGAGGACCCCGCGCCCCCCACCTTGATCGCCGGCCGGGAAGGAGCGCCCCCGCCACCTCAGCCCACGCGCCACCACCGCCGGTGGCCGGCGCGGCCGAGGGTTCTGCGAGCAGCCCCCTTCGTCCCTTCGATCATCATAGGATCGATCATCGTGATCGATCCCCGGTCCTCCCTCTCATCTTCTCCTTCGTCACATGAGTTCTCCGGCGGTCGTCTCGGCATCGATCCAACGTAAATAAATTACAAGAAATAAATTTACAATTCCGGTATCGATTCTATACATGAAATCGACCCTATACAATTTCCGGAAAACATAGAACAATAATAATAAATCTAAATTCGGTCAACCCCCGAATTTTTACTATTACAAGCATTCATCCACACAAAACGAATCTCGACATGTCCGAGAGTTTAATAACGAATAATCTGTTGGAGTTGTGTACTTAATGTCTAGATTTAAGTATCAAATAAACTCCCGGTCATAGCATTTAATCTATTTAATTAATAAACAATTATTTGCATTTAATTATTATTAATTAATTATGCAAAATATAGTCCTGGATTTTATACGTTGTAGAAGTAGTTAGTATGGTGTGCATGGGCACACATAAGATCATACTATCGGTTACTCGTATTTAATCGAACAGATGCTCACGACCTAGATGGACATGGACCAATCCATCGGTATAGTCGTTGTGTGAGAGAGAAAATAATTTATCTTAATTATTTTATCACACTTGTACACTTGGTGTATTGGGCGGATCGCTTGAGATTTATTGATTAGGATTGCCTTGGATAATCAATTTAAATCTCAGAGTATTTTATTCTTAATCCCCGATATTATTGCGGGTGTATATATTTAATATTAGAGACTTTGATTTTCCAAAGGAATTAACCGATTTAATTATTGGGTTAATTACCGGTAAAATTGGGTCGCTATATTTTATATATGACATGCCGTGAATACTTGACGGGAAAGTATATCCCGGAAGGGTTGATAATATCCCCGAGATGAGTTCATAAGGAATTATTGTGTAAACCTCATGAGTGGATTCGTTCCGCACAATAATAAAGGTTGAACGGTACTAGTCTCGGATATAAGAGATGAATATAATTTATTAAGCAATAAATAAATTTATTCATGGATATTTAAATCTTAAATACACGGAATATATAATATTAGCGGAGAAATATTATTTGATATAATATGGTTTAATATTGGGAGTGCAATTAATTTATATAGTGGAAAATAAATTAATTAATATTGATAAGGATTAATGGACTTGAGCATTGGGCTCAATTTAATCTTCAATATTGGGAGCCCAATATTCCACCTCCTTATGATCCCCTACGTAGCCTATAAAAGCACTACATGGTCTTCACTTTTCACAACTCAATTTTTACCTACGCCAATCATAAAGTCTTGGAGAGTGAAGGAGATCCATAGGAGTTCGATAGATCGTCGCCCACACGACGTTCGGACGAGGTGCGAGGAATACGTGGGAAGATCGCAAGGTCATCGTTTGATTTCGTTTCTCCGTACAACGAATCGAGGTAATATAATCGAGAACCCCCTTCATGATTATATGCTCGTTTATTGTGATATATACATGAACAAGACGATCCGGGAAAGCGTCGAAACCGGGATACGGGGATCATGCGATCCCCGTCGGGATCGAGAGAGGCGGCCGAACCCTAGGGTTCGACCGCCGGCGCGCGCGGACGAGGGAGCCCCGGCTGGACTGCCGGGGCATGCGATCGACGCGAAGTCGATCGTGGGGAGGTTCGCCGTGGGCTGGTGCCACGGCGGGTGAACCCCCCCAGCCACCTCGCCTGGTGGCGTGCGCAAGGAGACGCCGCGGCTGGATGCCTCGGCTGGGGGCGATCGAGCCCTTCGCTCGATCACCGGGGGGACTGCCGCGGGCTGGTGCCGCGGCTGGTGGCTCCCCCCGCCTCCTGTGATGGCGGTGAGTCGCCGGACTCACCGCCCGGGGCTGCCGGAGCAGCCCATGCGATCGAACTCGATCGCGATCCCGCGGTGGGGCTCGGCTAGGGTTTAGCCGCGGGTTCGTCCCGCGGCGATGCTCGGGTCGAGCTCCGGACATCGTGGCGTTCGCGTTCGGTTTCCGGCGATAGGGTTTCGATCGGGTTATCGGTTCCGCATAATTTTTGATAGCCCGGGACATCGAATCCCAGCAATTGGTATCAGAGCGTTTGGTTTCGTGTTCATGTATATGTTCGATTATTGTTCTACCTTGCAGGATCTCCGGCTATCATGGTTGATTTAATTATTGTATTAATTAATTATCATGATTATTCGTTTATTAAACTCTCGGACATGTCGAGATTCGTTTTTGTGGATGAATGTTTGTAATAGTAAAAATTCGGGGGTTGACCGAATTTAGGATTTATTATTACGTTCTTTATTTTCCGGAAAACGTATAGGGTCGATTTCATGTATAGAATCGATACCGGATAGTGTAATTTAAATTCTTGTAATTTATTTACGTTGGTTCGATGTTGAGACGATCGCCGGAAGACGAAGACGTGTGACGAAGACGAAGAGGACGAAGTACCGGGGATCGATCAAACCCCTTGATCGATCCCAAGCAATCGACCCAAGGAGAGGGGCCGATCGCCCTCGGCTAGGGCTGCTGCCGGCGACGGTGGTGGCTGGTGGCTGGGCGGCGGCGTTCCTCCCGTGGTGGCGGTCGATCATGGTGGGGATGGCGTGGGGTCTCCCAATCCCATGCTATTCCTACCAAGATTCACTTTCCTAAAATTAATTCGGTTTTCCTATTTGAGTGTTCTTCTTTTGGAAACTCTCATGGATTAGGTAAAGAATTAATTGGAATTAATTTTATTCTTATTGATTTATTTCCTTTATGGAGATATTCATGGATTAGGAATCTAATTGATTTGGCATTAATTTATTTTCTATTTTGATTATTCCTATTCTTGGGAATTTTCATTAGATGGAAATTAATTGATAATGGAAAGTAGAAGAGTCCTAATTTATTTTATTTCCTTATTCTATTATAGAAGTCTTCTAGAATATTCCAAGTTTTACTTGGATAGATTATTCTAGAGATTTAATAGAATTAGATGGAAAAATAAATAAATAAAAATATTAATAATATTTAATTTTATTTTTGATATATTCGATTGACTTAATTTTCGAATTAAGTAACTTTTGGATTAATTAAAAATAAATAGATTTAAATATTAGAGATTAATATTCTCGCCACATGGAGCATTCAAGAAACGAAGACTGAAGACTAGAAGATGCATATGAAGATGGAATAAAGCCATGATAGTCGGGAAAATAATTTTTCTAGCATTATTTTGACTATGTGATCTATGTGCTTTATTGCTTTATGCATGCTATATGTGTTTATTTTATGCACTAGATAGCGTATCCCTTTATTGTAAAAAGCTAAGTGGGAGAGGGGATGGAAACATTCCCATGGTCTCCATTGCTGTTCTCTTGGTGACTCTTATGGACTTTCGAAGTTCGTATATGTTGGAATTCGATATCCCGGGTTATTTAAATTTGCGGAAACCAATAACCCGATCAAACCCTTCGCCGGAGATCACATGAACGCCGACTCATCCGCCGGAGTCCAGCCTTTGGAGACCACGCACCCGAAGGCACGCGGCCCGCCCCCAACCGAACCCCCGCGAGACGGGGTTCACGCGATCCCGATCGCGCCTTGGCGATCGATGGGTGGGGCTGCTCCCAGCAGCCCCCGCGGCGAGTCCGGCGACTCGCCGCCGCTTGGAGGATCCCCACCGTCGAGGTGGGGAGGGGGACGGCACCAGCCCGTGCCCCCAGCGATCGATCCTTGGATCGATCGCAAGCCCTCGGCCCAGCCGAGGGTTCGATCCTCTCGCCCCCGCCGAAACCCTAGCGGGCGATTGGCGTGGTCCGGTGGCTTCGCCACCACCACGCGATCGTCCGTCTAATCCGGGTTCGAACTTCGGATCTTGTTTTTCGATAATTGATCAATAAACTAGAATTAAATTGCGGAAATTTAATTCACCTTTCGATTCGTTGTGCGGAGAAACGAGATCTTATGATGACCTTGAGATCTTCCCACGTATTCCTTGCACTTGTTCGAACGTCGGGTGGGCGACGATCCTCCGAACATTATGGATCTCCTTCTCTCCTTTCTCTCTCTAGAATTGTGATCTTCAAGTTATGAGAATAGAGAAGACCATGTAGTGCTTTTATAGGCTACGTAGGGGATCTTAAGGAGGTGGAATATTGGGCTTCCAATATTAATGATTAAATTGAGCCCAAGCCCAAATCTATTAATCCATTAATATTAATTAATTCTATTTTCCACTATATAAAATTAATTGCACTCCCAATATTAAACCATATTATATCAAATAATATTTCTCCGTTAGTATTATTTATTCCGTGTATTTAAGATTTAAATATCCATGAATAAAATTAATTTATTGCTAATTAATTTATTCATCTCTTATATCCGAGACTAGTACCATTCAACCTTAATTATTATGCGGAACAAATCCACCTGCAGGGTTTACATAATAATTCCTTATGAACTCATCTCGGGGATATTATCAACCCTTACGGGATACACTTTCCCGTCAAGTATTCACGGCATGTCGTATATAAAATATAGTGACCCAACTTAACCGGTAATTAACCCAATAATTAAATCGGTTAATTCCTTTGGAAAATCAAAGTCACTTATATTAAATATACACACCCGCAATAGTATCGGGGATTAAGAATAAAATACTCTGAGATTTAAATCGATTATCCAAGGAAATCCTAATCGATGAATCTCAAGCGATCCGCCCAATACACCGAGTGTACAAGTGTGATAAAATAATTAAGATAAATTATTTTCTCTCTCACACAACGACTATACCGATGGATTGGTCCGTGTCCATCTAGGTCGTGAGCAACTGTTCGATTAAATACGAGTAACCGATAGTATGATCTTCTGTGTGCCCATGCACACCATACTAACTACAACGTATAAAATCCAGAACTATAATTTGCATATATTTAATTATAAATAATTAAATGCAAATAATTGTTTATTTAATTAAATAGATTAATGGCAATGGATCGAGAGTTTCCGTTACTTAAATCTAGACATTAAGTACACAACTCCAACAGTATAGACGAGTCATTGGAGGAGAATTCTTGTAATTCCTTTTACAAGAAACATTGATCAAGTTTATCAAACAATGCTTAATTTGTCTTTCTGAAACTGATTTCAAGTCGACTCATTCTCACCCCGGGGAGTGGAATGGAGCCAAAGCCACTTGGTCATGTGGATGACACAAATTAGAGACCTTCGTACCATTCTTTGATAGATGGATCGATTGTCTGCTCGGCTCCCTCATTTATGAGAGATAGGGTCGTTCGCATGGTGAATCACTGGTTAGAAACTTCGAGTTTCACTTATGATTCTCCAAGTCTTGATTTGCGCAAATCGAATGGTTCAAGTAATTGGATTTCAATTATATAAATCTTTTGGTATAGTGAACGTCCACACGAACGTGGCTGATGGAGTAGTATACTTAATGTCTAGATTTGAGTATTCTGAACTCTATGTGCACTTTCATTTACCTATTTATAATGAACATTCATTTGCTTTTAATTATTGTTAATTAAATATATGCAAATTATAGTCCTGGATTTTATACGTTGTAGTTAGTATGGTGTGCATGGGCGCACAGAAGATCATACTATCGGTTACTCGTATTTAATCGAACAGTTGCCCACGAGCTAGATGGACACGGACCAATCCATCGGTATAGTCGTTGTGTGAGAGAGAAAATAATTTATCTTAATTATTTTATCACACTTGTACACTTGGTGTATTGGGCGGATCGCTTGAGACTTATCAATTAGGATTGCTCTGTGATAATTGATTTAAGTCTCGGAGTATTTTATTCTTAATCCCTGAAACAATTGCGGGTGTGTATATTTAATATAAGTGACTTTGATTTTCCAAAGGAATTAACCAATTTAATTATTGGGTTAATTACCGGTTAAGTTGGGTCACTATATTTTATATATGGCATGCCGTGAATTCTTGAAGGGACAGTGTATCCCGGAAGGGTTGATAATATCCCCGAGATGAGCTCATAAGGATTTATTATGTAAACCTCGCGAGTGGATTTGTTCCCGCATAATAAATAAGGTTGAGTGGTACTATTCTCTGATATAAGAGATGAATAAATTTATTAAGCAATAAATAAATTTTATTCATGGATATTTAAATCTTAAATACACGGAATAAATAATACTAACCGGAGAAATATTATTTGATATAATATGGATAAATATTGGGAGTGCAATTTTATTTATATAGTGGAAAATAAATAAAATTAATATTGATAAGGATTAATGGATTTGGGTTGGACCCAATTTAATCTTCAATATTAGAAGCCCAATATTTAATCTCCTTTTGATCCCCTACGTAGCCTATAAAAGCACTACATGGTCTTCACAATTTATTAACCTAAGATACGCCAATCATAAAGTCTTGAAGAGTGAAGAAGATCCATAGGAGTTCGATAGATCGTCGCCCACCCGACGTTCGAACGGAGTGCAAGGAATACGTGGGAAGATTCAAAGGTCATCTTGATTTCGTTTCTCCGAACAACGAATCGAAGGTATAATATCTAAACACCCTTGATATTATTTGATTTGATTTATCGAGAATACCGTAGGACGAAGATCCGAAAATCGAAGCCCGGATTAGACGAACGATCACGCGGTGGTGGCGAAGCCACCGGACCGCGGGATCGACGCCTAGGGTTTTGGCGGGGCGTGGGGGCGAACCCTCGGCTGGGCCGAGGGTGTGCGATCGATCGCCGCGATCGATCGCTGGGCACGGGCTGGTGCCGTGCCCTAACCCGCCGTGAAGGCGGGGGCCTCCTGGCGGCGGCGAGTCGCCGGACTCGCCGCGGGGGCTGCTGGGCAGCCCCACCCCGATCGATCGCCCGTGCGCGATCGATCCTTGATCGCGCGAGCGCGCACCCGTGGGGGTGCGGCTGGGGCGTGCGCGGCCTTCGGGCCTCGCTGTGCGCTCCGGTCGTATCCCGACATGGTTGTCGTGTTCGTGTGATCTCCGGCGAAGGGTTTGATCGGGTTATTGGTTTCCGCATAATTTTTAATAACCCGGGATATCGAATTCCAACAATTGGTATCAGAGCGTGGTTTACGTTCGCGGTATTTTCGATAAAATTGTTCTACCTTGCAGGGTTCCGACTATTATGGCTTGATTAATTATTCGTTTAATTTATTTTGTCATGATTGTTGGTTTTATTAAACTCTCGGACATGTCGAGATTCGTTTTTGGTGGTGAATGCTTGTAATAGTAAAAATTCGGGGGTTTACCGAATTTAGGATTTATTATTATGTTCATCGTTTTTCCGGAAAATGTATAGGGTCGATTTCATGTATAGAATCGATACCGGAATTGTAATTTAGATTTTTGTAAATTTATTTTGCGATTGGATCGACGAATCGAAGACCCCGGAGAAGACGAAGTGACGAGGAGACGAAGGACTGGGGATCGATCAATCCCCATGATCGACCCCGAGGGGATCGATCGACCCACGGCCCTAGGTGGGCTGTCCGTGGGAGTCCCGGCCACGCCGGCCACCAGTGGTGGTGGCGCGTGGGCTGGGCGGCGGCGGCGTGCCCTAGGCGGCGGTCGGACGAGGTGGGGGTGGCGTGGGGTCTCCCAACCCATGCTACTCCTACCGGAAATATACTTTCCTATTTTAATTCGGTTTTTCCTATTTTGATTATTTCTTTATGGAATATTCAAGAAATAGAAAAAGAATTAATTTAGTACTAAATTTATTTTTCCTATTTGATTATTCCTACTCATGGGAATATTCATGGATTAGGAATAAAATAAATTTGGAAAGTATAAGAGTCCTAAATTATTTTATTTCCTAATTCCATTATGGATATTATCTAGAATATTCCAAGTGTATCTTGGATAGATTATTTTAGAAATTTAATGGAGTAGAAAAGGAAAATAAAATAAATAAAAATATTAATAATATTTAATTTTATTTTTGATATATTCAATTGACTTAATTTTCGAATTAAGTAACTTTTGGATTAATTGAAAATAAATAGATTTAAATATTGGAGATTAATATTCTCGTCACATGGAGCATTCAAGAAACGAAGACTAAAGACTAGAAGATGCGTACGGAGATGTGATAAAGACATAATAGTCGGAAAATAATATTCTAGTATTATTTTGATTATGTGATAATACTATGTGCTTTATTACATGTATGCATGCTATATGTGTTTATTTTATGCACTAGATAGCGTATCCCTTTATTGTAAAAAGCTAAGTGGGAGAGGGTATGGAAACATACCCATGGTCTCCATTGCTGCTCTCTTGGTGACTTTTATAAACTTTTGAAGTTTATATAGATAAGTCATTGGAGGAGAGTTCTTGTAATTCCTCTTACGAGAAACATTGATTAAGTTATCAAACAATGCCTAATTTGTCTTTCCAAAGCTGATTTCAAGTCGACTCATTCTCACCCCGGGGAGTGGAATGGAGCCAGAGCCACTTGGTCATGTAGAGGACACAAATTAGAGACCTTCGTACCATTTTTTGATAGATGGATCGATTGTCTGCTCGGCTCCCTCATTTATGAGAGATAGGGTTGTTCGCATGGTGAATCACTGGTTAGAAACTTCGAGTTTCACTTATGATTCTCCACGTCTTGATTAACAAGATTAAATGGATCAAGTAATTGGGAGTCAATTATAAAAGTCTCTTAGTGTAGTAAACGTCCACACCACGTGGCTTGCTATGCTGACGGACTTTGGATTAATTGATGTAGACAGTTGTAAGTAATTATGAAGAGTTGTGAAGTTATCGTAAACGTCCACACCACGTGGCTTGCGGTGATGTAGCGATTCCAAATAATTTACTTTGGTAATGAGTAATGGTTTACACTTAGATACGCATTATAGTATTCCTCCCCACGAGGTTACGCTATAAATGATGTATGACCAAAGAAAATCTAATTGCTAAATCATTTGGGTGGGTAAACGTCCACACCACGTGGCTTGCCTTACCTGATGGGATTTTAGATGTGATTAGTGATTTAATGATATTATTTGAGGGAGATAATATCGGTATTAAATTGTTTGTTTGTTTTATGTGCTTATAGGTTAAGAATGACTGTGACCCCACTTTGTGATTTACTTAAGGATGAAAACTCACCGGTTCCATATAGTAATGATTGGGAACGAAATCTGGACATTGTCCAGACTGTTGAGCTTTCCGAATCCACTGTTGTCCCAACTGATGAGGACATTAAGGATGACCTCAGGATGATGTTGAGACATAGCGTGGAAGCCGGACAAGAGGTGATTAACATACTCACAGAATTCTCTCTCAATGAGTCTCTTAAAAAGGATTCGGCGAAAGCGGAGTTTGTGCGTAAGTTAAGAGAATCACAAGCTTTTGTGGCAAGGCTAGAGGAAAAGCGTGCAAAGAAACCCAGTGGTTTAAAACCACGGATTGGGAAAGGCAAGCCTTTGGGCAAGTGCTTTCGATGCAAGCAGTTTGGGCACTGGAGGTCTGATTGTCCTCTCATCAAAGGTACGAAATTTTCCTTAGTCACTGAAACATTGTCAGCGGTGATATCTACCAGCACCTGGTGTGTAGATACGGGCGCCACTGACCATGTCTGCAATTCATTGCAGGGGTTCCAGGAAACCCGGAGACTTAGAGAGGGAGAGATCGTGGTCTACATGGGCAATGCCGCGAAGGTGGCGGCTGTTGCAGTGGGAGACATTCACTTACGCTTTAGTAGTGATAGGGTTTTAGTTTTACAAAATTGTCTTTATGTACCGAATTTTAGAAAGAATTTGATTTCAGTTTCTAAGTTAATTCTGAATGGATATTCTGTTTCTTTTGATCACTCCGTGGTCATAAGAAGAAATAGTGAGATTGTCTGTTCTGGTACATTGGTAGACGATTTATATATTCTAAATCCTGAGTCTAACACGATGCAACTAACCGAGAGTAATAACACATCTGCGAACACCAATAAGAGAAAGGAACCTTCTAAAATGAATCAATTATACTTGTGGCATCTAAGGCTAGGTCATATTAATTCAAATAGAATTCAAAGGTTGAAAGCTGATGGTCTCATTAGCGGCATAGAAGGAGAGGACCTTCCAACCTGCGAATCCTGTTTGGAGGGTAAAATGACCAAGCGTTCTTTTTCTGGTAAAGGACGTAGAGCTGAACAAGTATTGGATTTGATTCACTCTGATGTATGCAGACCTATGTCTACTCAGGCAAGGGGAGGGTACGAGTATTTCATCACCTTTACTGATGATTACTCAAGGTATGGATATGTTTACCTGATGCGCCACAAGAGTGATTCTTTTGACAAGTTCAAGGAATTCAAGGCTCTTGTGGAGAACCTTCGTGGTAAATCCATAAAATGCCTGCGATCTGATCGCGGAGGCGAGTACCTGTCTGGAGAATTCAAGGCATACTTGGCAGAGAATGGGATTGAATCCCAGTTGACCTCACCATATACTCCTCAACAGAATGGTGTGTCAGAAAGAAGGAATAGGACTCTTATGGAGATGGTGCGATCGATGATGAGTTACTCGGATTTACCTGTTATGTTCTGGGGACTTGCCTTGGAAACAGCGGCGTACATTCTGAATAGGGTTCCGACCAGTTAGAACCTAGATCAGAAATACGGTTGTTTGTAGGATACCCGAAAGGAACTAAGGGTGGCATGTTCTATAGTCCTACGGACCAGAAGATCGTTATAAGTACTAACGCTCGGTTCTTAGAGGAAGACTATGTCATGGACCACAAGCCCAAAAGTGACATAATACTTGATGAGTTGAGAGGTAACGAGGAAGACCTAGATACAGCCGAACCGAGTGTAGATACACCACTAGAACCTGCACCTAATACTGTCACTGTAAATACACCGGAACGCCGTCGTAGTGGGAGGGTTGTTAAACAACCAGACAGATGGATTGGACTGGGTGAGTCTTCGGACTCGGCACCCGGAGTTCATGAAGTCGATCCCTGGACCTATGATGAGGCGGTACAAGATATAGATGCGCCTTCTTGGAAGAAAGCGATGAAATCCAAAATAGAATCTATGGATTCTAATAAAGTCTGGGATCTTGTAGAACCACCAAGCGGCGTAAAGCCAATTGGATCATCTAGTGTGCAAGCTTAATCGATCCATTTATGGATTGAAACAAGCCTCGAGATCGTGGAACCTGCGGTTTGATGAAGTAGTCCAATCTTTTGGATTCATTCAAAGCATGGACGAATCGTGTGTGTATTGGAAACGTGATGGAAAGAAGGTGGTGTTCCTCGTGCTTTATGTAGACGACATACTTCTCATTGGCAACAGTGTAAAGATGTTATCAGACATAAAGGGATGGTTGTCTAGACAATTCGATATGAAAGATTTGGGAGAAGTTGGACATGTTCTAGGGATCAAGGTTATAAGGGATCGCCGGAATAGAACATTGTGTCTTTCCCAGCAATCTTACATAGACACGATTCTAGCTCGTTTTAACATGCAAGATTCCAAGAAGGGTGATCTGCCCTTCAGTAAAGGAACTTATCTTTCTAAGGAGATGTGTCCTCGGACACAGAAGGAGAAAGATGAAATGAAAGCGGTTCCCTACGCTTCGGCTATGGGAAGCTTAATGTATGCAATGTTATGCACGAGGCCTGATATCTGTTATGCCGTTGGCATAGTAGCGAGATATCAGAGTAACCCTGGAAAGGCTCATTGGACTGCCGTAAAGAGCATTTTCAAGTATTTGCGAAATACTAAGGATTATGTTCTGAGATACAGTGCAGACAATCTGATTCCTTTGGGTTACACAGATTCGGATTTCCAAGCTGATAAGGACCGGCGTAAGTCGACATCAGGCTATGTGTACACTTTGGGAGGTGGAGCCGTATCATGGAAGAGTGTTAAGCAGAAGTGCATTTCGGACTCTACCATGGAAGCTGAATATGTTGCAGCCTCAGAGGCAGCGAAAGAGTCAGTGTGGTTCCTTAATTTCCTCCAGGACTTAGATGTGATTCCGAGTTTGCCCAAGGCTATGACAATTTATTGTGATAATAGCGGTGCAGTGGCAAACAGTAAGGAACCACGGTCCCATAGTGCTACGAAACACATAGAGCGCAAGTACCACCTGATTCGAGACATCGTCAAGAGGGGCGATGCAATAGTCACCAAGATAGCTTCGGAAGACAACCTAGCGGACCCTTTCACCAAGATACTTCCTAAGGAAGTATATTACAAGCACTTGGAGGGTTTGGGAGTCAGAAGTTTGGAAGATAAGACTAGAACTTAGTATAAGTGGGAGATTGATGGAGTAGTATACTTAATGTCTAGATTTGAGTATTCTGATATCTATGTGCACTTTCATTTACCTATTTATAATGAACATTCATTTGCTTTTAATTATTGTTAATTAAATATATGCAAATTATAGTCCTGGATTTTATACGTTGTAGTTAGTATGGTGTGCATGGGCGCACAGAAGATCATACTATCGGTTACTCGTATTTAATCGAACAGTTGCCCACGACCTAGATGGACACGGACCAATCCATCGGTATAGTCGTTGTGTGAGAGAGAAAATAATTTATCTTAATTATTTTATCACACTTGTACACTTGGTGTATTGGGCGGATCGCTTGAGACTTATCAATTAGGATTGCTCTGTGATAATTGATTTAAGTCTCGGAGTATTTTATTCTTAATCCCTGAAACAATTGCGGGTGTGTATATTTAATATAAGTGACTTTGATTTTCCAAAGGAATTAACCGATTTAATTATTGGGTTAATTACCGGTTAAGTTGGGTCACTATATTTTATATATGGCATGCCGTGAATTCTTGAAGGGACAGTGTATCCCGGAAGGGTTGATAATATCCCCGAGATGAGCTCATAAGGATTTATTATGTAAACCTCGCGAGTGGATTTGTTCCCGCATAATAAATAAGGTTGAGTGGTACTATTCTCTGATATAAGAGATGAATAAATTTATTAAGCAATAAATAAATTTTATTCATGGATATTTAAATCTTAAATACACGGAATAAATAATACTAACCGGAGAAATATTATTTGATATTATATGGATAAATATTGGGAGTGCAATTTTATTTATATAGTGGAAAATAAATAAAATTAATATTGATAAGGATTAATGGATTTGGGTTGGACCCAATTTAATCTTCAATATTAGAAGCCCAATATTTAATCTCCTTTTGATCCCCTACGTAGCCTATAAAAGCACTACATGGTCTTCACAATTTATTAACCTAAGATACGCCAATCATAAAGTCTTGAAGAGTGAAGAAGATCCATAGGAGGTCGATAGATCGTCGCCCACCCGACGTTCGAACGGAGTGCAAGGAATACGTGGGAAGATTCAAAGGTCATCTTGATTTCGTTTCTCCGAACAACGAATCGAAGGTATAATATCTAAACACCCTTGATATTATTTGATTTGATTTATCGAGAATACCGTAGGACGAAGATCCGAAAATCGAAGCCCGGATTAGACGAACGATCACGCGGTGGTGGCGAAGCCACCGGACCGCGGGATCGACGCCTAGGGTTTCGGCGGGGCGTGGGTGCGAACCCTCGGCTGGGCCGAGGGTGTGCGATCGATCGCCGCGATCGATCGCTGGGCACGGGCTGGTGCCGTGCCCTAACCCGCCGTGAAGGCGGGGGCCTCCTGGCGGCGGCGAGTCGCCGAACTCGCCGCGGGGGCTGCTGGGCAGCCCCACCCCGATCGATCGCCCGTGCGCGATCGATCCTTGATCGCGCGAGCGCGCACCCGTGGGGGTGCGGCTGGGGCGTGCGCGGCCTTCGGGCCTCGCTGTGCGCTCCGGTCATATCCCGGCATGGTTGTCGTGTTCGTGTGATCTCCGGCGAAGGGTTTGATCGGGTTATTGGTTTCCGCATAATTTTTAATAACCCGGAATATCGAATTCCAACAGTGGCTTGCTACACTGAATGGGATTTTTAGATTAATTGATGTAGACAGTTATAGGGAATTGTGAAGGATTGCAAGTTGTCGTAAACGTCCACACAAACGTGGCTTGCGGTGACGTAACAATTCTAAGCGATTCGCCTTAGTACTGAGTGATGGTTTACACTTAGGTACGCTTTGTAGTATTCTTCCCAACGAAGTAACGCTATAATGATGTACGACCGAAGCAAAACTAGTTGCTAAATCATTTGGGTGGGTAAACGTCCACACGAACGTGGCTTGCCTTACCTGATGGGATTTTAGACGCAATTAGTAATTTAATGATATTATTTGAGGGAGATAATATCGGACATTGAATTGATTGTTTGTTTACGTGTGCTTATAGGTTTAGAGAATAGCTATGAATCCACTTTCTGTGATACTCAAGGAACATAAACTCACTGGTCCCAATTACATTGATTGGAAGAGAAATTTAGACATTGTCCTGACTGCTGAAGAGTACAAGTTTGTACTCTATGATAAATGCCCTGCTGAGCCCACGGTTGCCTCAACTGATGAGGAAAAGGCAACATATAGGAAGTGGAAAAAGGCTGATGAAATGGCTAGGTGTTATATTTTGGCTTCCATGTCAAATGTACTCCAAACCCAACATGAGCCGATGGACACTGCCCGTGATATGATGTCTAACCTCAAGGAGATGTTTGGGGAGCAGGATCGTGCGGAAAGGCAAGAAGCCATGAGAGTCCTCATGTCGACTACTCAGTCTGAAGGAAAGCCCGTTGGGGAGCACGTTCTCAAGATGATGAGTTTGTTGAATGAACTTGAGGTCCTAGGAGCTTCTATTGATGATGAGACGCAACTCGACATCATACTCCAGTCTCTTGTTGGAAATCGACTATCCGGGACACGTCCGTTCGAACCCTCGAACATCCGAACGTCCCCAATCGACTTCTGGAGGTCACCTCCGAACAGCCATGGCCGCCCGCCCAAGAGATCGCGCGTCTGCCGCAGCCGAGGCCGCGGCTCGCAATCTGCCCGGAGCAAGCGGCCGCCTGCCCCCCCAAGCGGGCGCTTGCCTGCTCGAACAACAGCGCAATCTGGCCGGAGCAAGCGGGCGCCTGCCCCCCAAGCGGGCGCTTGCCTGCTCGAACAGCAGCGCGACGCTGCTTTGCCGAGCGCGTTTCCGGGTCGATTTTCCTCTTCCGACTACCGATCCGAAGGTCCTTGACCCCCCAGTAGTCGAGGAACATGATCCACGACGCCCGGAACCCGATCTAAGATTCGATGTAAAATCAACGAGAAAGAAATCGAATTATTGCGGAAATAGGGTTTCGATTTCTTATACCTTTGATGCGTGATTCAGAGAAGCCGAATAGGCGAACACCCTGAGATCTTCTAGTGTGTATCCTAGCCCTCGACGCCGGACGTTGTGTGGGCAACGATCCACCGGAGTCTTCTCTTCTTCTTCTCTCTCAAAACCTCTTTCTCACGTTTTATTTTTCTGTCTCAGAAATATAATTGCGCAAGCAATTTTTTTTTCTACAGAATAATTATTGCGCTAATCTAAATTAATTAAGCAGAGAAGAAAATAATTGCGCTAACTATTATTTTTTCTCCACAGAATTAATTATAGCGGCGAAACTTAGGTTAGGAGAAGAGAGATTGAGGGGTTTATATAGGCCACACTAGGGACCTTAGGACAATTAATTAATTAGGCTAAATTGTAATTTAATTAAACCGGTGTCCTTAAAAGAAAACCTTTAATTAAATCCAATTTTAAATATAATTAATTCCACTATAAAATTATAATTGAATTCCCAATTAATTAATCTATATTATTTTACCAATAATATTTCCGCCGAAATTACATATACGACTTTCCCCGTGTTTAAGATATCGTATGTCCACGAATTAACTTTAATTACTAATAATTAAATTAACTTGTTTCTTGTTATCCGAGACTAGTACCACTCATCCTTATTATCATGTGGAACGAATCCACCTGCAGGGTTTACATGATAAACTTTATGAGCTCATCTCGGGGACATCATCAACCCAATAAATGGGACACGGTTTCCTGTCTATAATCTATAGCATGCCGTGTGTACAATTCTGATTCCCAATTTACCGAGAATATTGACTAATCAATTAGTCTCACTCACTAGCAAGTCAAAGAACCGAGAATTGGACACACGCACCTATAATTATATAGGGATTAAGAATTCGTATATCCGTAATATCTGAGGTCTAGTTCGATTACTGCGATTAGTATAAATCGAACGCCCTCCCGTGGTCCTGCTCAATACACCAAGTGTACGAGTGTAACATGATAGTCAAGACCGACTATCTACCAGTCACACTACGACGTATCGATGGATTGTCCCTGTCCATCTAAGTCGTGAGCTACTGTTCGATAGTATACGAGTAACCGATAGTATGATCTTCCGCGTGTCTCCTCACGCCATACTATCTACAACGTATTCATCAAGGACTATTGCATTAAATGCAATCATGTTTGAATTATGTATAGACTAAGGCATAGATAAGGAGTTCCGTATTTCCACTAAACTAGACATTTAGAATACAACTCCATCAATCTCCCACTTATACTAAAAGTCTAGTTGCCCTCTCCCAAACATCAGATTCCCATAACCCCATCACGCCTACCCAACGCTTTCGCTGGAAGAGCCTCTGTGAACGGTTTTACCAGGAAATCCTCTCGATGCTATCTAGGTGACAACTGCATCGTCTTACTAGACGATCTCTCGAATCAGGTGGTACTTGCGCTCTACGTGTTATCTCCCACTGTGGACTCGTGGCATTTCAAGTTTGCCAATAAACCACTATTCAAAATAGCTTTTGGGCAAACTAAGAAACCACATCTAAGTCCCTCAGGAAGTTCTGGAGCCACACCGACCTTTTAACTGCCTCAGAGGCCGTTAACTTTTCGGCTTCCATGGTAGAGTCCGTAATGCATCGTTGCATTACATTCTTCCATGTGACTGCTCCACTTCACAGTGAGAACACATAGCCTGACTTCGACTTTCAACTTTCCCTGTTTGATTTGGAAATCCAATTCTCTGTAATCCAATGGAAACAACTGGACTGCTTTGTAACTTAGAACATGTTCTTTACATCAGTTGAGTGATCCTTTCCAGGATTACTATGATATCTCACCACCATGCCCACGACATAGTAGATATCAGTCTCGTGCACAACACTGCATACACTAAGCTTCCCACCGTTAAGGTGTAGGGAACTGGTTACTTTTCATTTATCTCCTTATTGTGTCAAACACAAAACTTTAGATAAATTATTCCACATCTAAAAGGTGAAAACCTTTTCTTGGAATTCTGCATGCTAAAACGAGCAAGAATTTTATTTATGTATGAGGCTTGGGATAAGTCCTATGTTCTTTTCTGGCGATCTCTCATAACTTTGATGCCAAGAACATGCCTAACTTATCCTAAGAACTTCATATCGAATTGCTCGGACAACCATCCCTTTATGTCTGATAACATTTTCATATTGTTGCCAATTAGAAGAATGTTGTCTACACAAAGAATGAGAAAACACCAATCTTTTCCGTCACTTCTTTGTTACACACAGGACCCAAACATGCCTTGAAAAAATCCATAAAATGGATTTTTCTCATAGATCCGCATGTGTCCTAGATCTTTAAAGCTTCCTTCAATCCAAAGATCGATTAAGCTTGCTTACTAAATGCTCTTGAATCTTTTCGATGAATCCCTCTGGATGTCCCACACAGATGGTCCCGTTAAGACTTCGATTTAGGAAATATGTCTTGACTTCCATCTTCCATGTGAAGACAAAAGAATCCGGATCGACTTTAGCATAGCTACCGTCGAAAAAGGTTTCCTCATAATCGATCCTCCTCTTTCTGAGTGTACCCTTTCGCAACAAGCCTAGCCTTGAAGGTTTCCACCTTCCCGTCAGACCCTCTTTTCCTCTTGTACTCACACTTGCAACCAATGGTTTTTACACCTTTGGGCGGTGCTACAAGATCCTAGACCTGATTTGAATCCAAAGATTCAGTTTCAGATTTCATCGCCTTTTGCCAAGACTGAGCATCTTGATCTTTCAGCGTCTCGTCATAGGTCCAGGGTTCGGCTTCATGTTCTCCAGGTAACAAGTCCGAAGACTCACCTATAAACATGAACCTATCAGGTTGTCTAACAACTCTCCCACTATGACGACGCTCTGGTGTATCTTTAGTGACTAAAGATTATAGTAGTGAACTACTCAGTTAGGCTGGTTCTAAGTTTTGACCAGTCCCTCTAAGCACATTAAGTATTACTCTACTCTTGGGCTTGTGATCTTGCATATATAGTCCATGTCTAAGAACCGAACGTTTATGCAATCAACGAACATCTGGTCCTTTGGACTATATTACATATCTCAATTCGTTTTCTTAGGGTATCCTATAAACAACCGAATATCTTGTACATGTTTCCAAAAGGAATCAAGTTCAGGATAAACGCCGCTGTTTCCAAGGCATATCCCAAAACCGAATTAGGTAACTCCGAATAACTCATTGTCTACTTTCCCATATCTATAAGAGTCCTATTCCTTCTTTATGACACATCATTTTGCCGAGGCATGAATGGTGTAGTCAATTGGGAGTTAATCCAATTTTCTGATTAGTATGCCTTGAACTCCTTAAAGAGGTTCACATACATCATAGCGAATCAACTCTAGTACTTTCTTGGATCTATGCCCTTTAACCGTAAAGGGTTGCCTGGTCAATTAAACTTCCAAGTATGATTCGAAGGTTGGAAAGTCCTTTCCTTCAACCTAGCTGAGTAGTCCATCAGCTTTCACCCTTTGAATCGTACTCAAGTTAAAATGATCTAGCCTAAGATTCCATAAGTACATTTGATTCATCCTAGAAGGATCTTTACTCTTATTGGGGTTTGACAATGTGTTATTTGCTCCGATCTGTTGCATCGTGGAAGAATATGGATTTAGTATTAAATTGTCTGTCAATGTACCAGAATAGATAATATCCCCGTTTCCTGACCTGATAAGTATGAAACTATCCAAGGAAACGAAATATCCATTCTAAGCCAATTTAGAAATCCGAAATGAAATTTCTTTCTAAATGCCGGCACATAAAGACAATTTATTAGAACTAAAATCCTACCGTTAAAACATTTAACATCTCCCACTGCAACGGCTGTTACCTTAACAGTATTGCCCATGTAGGTTATAACTTCTTCCTTTCTAAGTCTCCGGGTTTCCTGGAACCCCCGCATTAAGTGCAGACATGATTTAGTGGTTCCTGTATCCACACACCAGGTACTGGTAGATACTACCACTAAACATGTTTCGGTGACTAAGGAAGAGTCAACTTCTTGTTGCTTGAGAGGACAATTAAAACTCCCAGTATCCAGACTGCTTACAACGGAAGCACTTGCCCCTTGGGCTTGCTTGTCCCATTCCGTGGTCCAGATATATTAGGCCCACTGGGTTTCCGTCTTTGCTTCTTCTTCCTTTTGCCGCCCGGAGGCCTAGGAAGAGCCAATTTCTCAACCACAAGTGCTTGAGAGCCCTTAAAGATTCCCTTAGCCGCTTGAAGTTAAATCAGGAGTTCCGCAGGCGGAACTGCTCAAAACTTCTCGGCAGAGACTGGAGCACAATATCAACTTGGGTTACCCCATTGATAATTTCTCCCAGAATCTCTATCTCATTATGATAGCCCATCATTCTAAGAACGTGATTCCTCACGGCGTTCTTTCCGTCATGATGGCCGTCATGAGTTGCCTCATTGCATTTTGCCCGGCTGCCCTGTCCTGATAACCAAAAAGCTCCTTGAGGTTAAGCATCATATCATAGGTAATGGTCATGGCTTGATCCTGATGTCGCAGCACATTTTGACATGAAAGCCATAATGTAGCTCCGCGTCATCTCACAGCCTTGATCCATTTCCAATGAGCTTCCTTTCCTCAGTAGTGGAATCATCATTTGGTTCAGCAGGTCCATTGACTTGGAGTACATATTTGTACTCCTCTGCAGTTTAGGATAATGTCCAAGTTTCTTCTTTAATCCATACAAACAGGTTCAGTGAGTTTGTTGACTTTTAATGGGAATAATACCATATAAAACAAACAATGAGTTTAATTCGATATCATTTCCCTCAAATAATATCATTAAACTACCAATCATTTCCAAAATCCCATCAGACTAGCATGCCACGTTCTTGTGGACGTATACTAATCCAAACGATTTTATAATTGGATTTTTACTTCGGTCGTACATCATTATAGCAGTGACTCCGATGGGGAGGATACTGTAAAGCGTACCTAAGTGTGTACCATTTCTCAGTACTAAGTCAACCGCTCGGGAACTACATATCCACCGCAAGCCACGTTCATGTGGACGTTTACGTTGACATGCGGTCCTCCACGATTTTCTATAACTGTCGAGCCTCAATTAATCCCAAATTTCCGTTTCCATTTAGCAAGCCACGTTAGTGTGGACGTTTACTAAAACAAACAACTTTATTAATTGAATCCCATTTATTTAAATGTCATAGAGTCTCAATTAACCCAAAGTACCATTTCCATTTAGCAAGCCACGATAGTGTGGACGTTTACTAAAACAAACAACTTTGTTAATTGACTCTTACATTTATTAAATTTCACAATTTTATTAATCAAAGCTTGATATCTCGTAAGTGAAACTCGAAGTTTCTAACCAGCGATCAATCATGCAATAGAGCCCTATCTCTCACTAGGTGAGGGAGCCAACCAGACAATCGATCTAGTCATCGAATGACTCGAATGTCTCTAATCTGTGTCATCGACATAAGCAAGCGATTTGGCTCCATTCCACTCCCCGGGGTGAGAATGAGTCGAGTTGAACTTAGTCTTTGAAAGACAGATTAGGCACTTGCTTTTGAAAAATATAATTTTTCGATTCTTATAAGTGGAATTGAATTCGAATTTTGATCCAGTGATATCCGTGTGTCAACTTTATCCGATAGGGAGGATGACACTAAAGCCAACTCGTAAGCGACACACATCACCATCAAAACAGAGAATGGAGACCGCGGGATTGTTTCCAATCCCTCTCCCACTTAGTATTTTACGAAAAGGGATAACATGCATAAAATAATTAAGCATAATAAAAAGCACGTAAATCACATAAAAAGCAATTAACGTGGCCCCGATTATTATGGCCTTAAGTATTCTCCAATGCACGTCTCTTGGAACTTCATCTCGTTGCTCTTCTCGATCTCGGTCCACCACCGACTCGCTCGAGGGTCAAGAGACGAACTCCTCCCACTGGAGTCTCGTCTAGAGCCTCGTTGAGTCGTCCGTGGGGTCGAACGAATCCCAGCCCCGCTGCTGCCCGTCGCGAACACGGGGTGTGTTCGATGGCTGCCCGTTGCCGGTTCGCCCTCCTCGATCCTCGTTTCTCCGGGTTTTGGTCTCGTCTCGATCCACCAAAATTAGTAAGAAAAATTACAAGAATAAACTTACTAAATCCGGCATCGATCCTATACAAGGTGATCGACCCTATACATGTCCGGAAACGACGAAAAATAAATAAACCTAACGACTCAACCCGTCATTTTTATCTATTACAAACAAGCAACGTTTTCCAAAATCAAACAATCTCGACAAGCCCGAGAGTTTAACAAACCACAAACATTAAAGCACAAACACATGGCCATAATAATCGGGTTCGAACCTGCAAAACAAATCTCGCAAAAATACAACGAATCGACAAAACCGGCTCTGATACCAATTGTTGGAAATCGACTATCCGGGACACGTCCGTTCGAACCCTCGAACATCCGAACGTCCCCAATCGACTTCTGGAAGTCACCTCCGAACAGCCATGGCCGCCCGCCCAAGAGATCGCGCGTCTGCCGCAGCCGAGGCCGCGGCTCGCAATCTGCCCGGAGCAAGCGGCCGCCTGCCCCCCCAAGCGGGCGCTTGCCTGCTCGAACAGCAGCGCAATCTGGCCAGAGCAAGCGGGCGCCTGCCCCCCCAAGCGGGCGCTTGCCTACTCGAACAGCAGCGCGACGCTGCTGTGCCGAGCGCGTTTCCGGGTCGATTTTCCTCTTCCGACTACCGATCCGAAGGTCCTTGACCCCCCAGTAGTCGAGGAACATGATCCACGACGCCCGGAACCCGATCTAAGATTCGATGTAAAATCAACGAGAAAGAAATCGAATTATTGCGGAAATAGGGTTTCGATTTCTTATACCTTTGATGCGTGATTCGGAGAAGCCGAATAGGCGAACACCCTGAGATCTTCTAGTGTGTATCCTAGCCCTCGACGCCGGACGTTGTGTGGGCAACGATCCACCGGAGTCTTCTCTTTTTCTTCTCTCTCAAAACCTCTTTCTCACGTTTTATTTTTCTGTCTCATAAATATAATTGCGCAAGCAATTTTTTTTTCTACAGAATAATTACTGCGCTAATCTAAATTAATTAAGCAGAGAAGAAAATAATTGCGCTAACTATTATTTTTTCTCCACAGAATTAATTATAGCGGCGAAACTTAGGTTAGGAGAAGAGAGATTGAGGGGTTTATATAGGCCACACTAGGGACCTTAGGACAATTAATTAATTAGGCTAAATTGTAATTTAATTAAACCGGTGTCCTTAAAAGAAAACCTTTAATTAAATCCAATTTTAATTATAATTAATTCCACTATAAAATTATAATTGAATTCCCAATTAATTAATCTATATTATTTTACCAATAATATTTCCGCCGAAATTACATATACGACTTTCCCCGTGTTTAAGATATCGTATGTCCACGAATTAACTTTAATTACTAATAATTAAATTAACTCGTTTCTTGTTATCCGAGACTAGTACCACTCATCCTTATTATCATGTGGAACGAATCCACCTGCAGGGTTTACATGATAAACTTTATGAGCTCATCTCGGGGACATCATCAACCCAATAAATGGGACATGGTTTCCTGTCTATAATCTATAGCATGCCGTGTGTACAATTCTGATTCCCAATTTACCGAGAATATTGACTAATCAATTAGTCTCACTCACTAGCAAGTCAAAGAACCGAGAATTGGACACACGCACCTATAATTATATAGGGATTAAGAACTCGTATATCCGTAATATCTGAGGTCTAGTTCGATTACTGCGATTAGTATAAATCGAACGCCCTCCCGTGGTCCTGCTCAATACACCAAGTGTACGAGTGTAACATAATAGTCAAGACCGACTATCTACCAGTCACACTACGACGTATCGATGGATTGTCCCTGTCCATCTAAGTCGTGAGCTACTGTTCGATAGTATACGAGTAACCGATAGTATGATCTTCCGCGTGTCTCCTCACGCCATACTATCTACAACGTATACATCAAGGACTATTGCATTAAATGCAATCATGTTTGAATTATGTATAGACTAGGCATAGATAAGGAGTTCCGTATTTCCACTAAACTAGACATTTAGAATACAACTCCATCATCTCTGACCCCTAAGTTTGAGCAGTTTCGTATGAGCTATAATATGGGTAAACTATCTTATACTCTTGCGCAACTCCTGACTGAACTGAAGGCGGCAGAGGGGATCTACAAGAAGGGCAAGTCTCAAGCGCTTGTAGCTACCAAGTCCAAAAGCTTGAAAGCTGTTGGAGGTAGGGGCAAGAAAAGGAAGCAAGCCTTGAAACCCAGTGGTGCCAAGAGGAATGGACCACGAGTGGGGGCTAGTAAGCCAAGGAACAAGTACTTCCGATGCAACAAGTCTGGACACTGGAAGTCTGAATGTCCTCTCAGAGGTACAAATTTTTCTTTAGTCGTAAAAACATAGTCAGCGGTATTATCTACCAGAATTCTGGTGTGTAGATATGGAACCACTGACGGTATGTGCATTGTTTTAAATGCTGGGGTTCCAGAAAACCTGACGACTTAGAGAAGAAGAGTTCGAGTCTACATGGGCGAAGCTGTTGGGGTAGCAGCGGTTGCAGTGGAAGACATTTATCTGTTTTAGGATTTCATTTTAAAGTTATTGCTTTATGTACCCCTTTATTTTGAAAAAGAACTTTTGTTCTGGTTTTCTTTATTAATGAATGGATATTTATTTCTTTAATCATTGACTGATTTAGATAAGAAATAATGATGTTATCTATTCTGGTACGTTAGATAGCAATATATGAATGATGAATCCTTGGTCTACCACGATGCAACAAACCGTTATGTATAACTTGCTTTACTTATTAGATGTATTTCTTTATCAATCATTATACTTGTGAATTCTTGAACTTAGTAGTATCTATTCAAAAGGGATTCAAAGGGTCGAAATCGATTTGATCAATTATAGTTGGAGGAATGGACCTTCCGACCTAAGAATCAAATTTTGAGAGTTGATACAACTGAGTTAACCTTTCTGGATAAAGGATAGAATTCGGACAAAGTATTGAGAATGATTTATGATTAATGCGGTTACATGTGTAATTAGAAAGGTACGAGTTGTTCTCTCAAAGAATACTCGAAGATGGATTAGAATACTTGATGTGCCATAAAAGCGAAGTGTTTATCCGAAGACACGAAGCTATTATAGGGGAACCTTCAAAGTATATCCATTAAAAGCCTGCGACTTGTTCGCGGAGGCTGTCACCTGTCTAAATGACACATAGGATATATCAAGGATTGAGATTAAATCTCAAAGGACTACACCATACACTGGAGTGTAGACATGGTGTGTCAGAAATAAGAAATAGGAATTCTAATAGTAAAATGACAAGTTTGTTCGGAACTACCTATGTTCTATGGATATTTCTGGATACAACGGCACATTCAATGTGATTGTAGAATATCCTAGAAGAACAAGTAATTTGTATGTTCAATAGTACTATGAACCAGAGGGGTGTCCTCGCCCGGTTCTTAGAGAAGACTGTTAGATGAACTACAATGCCCTAACTGACTAGGTATTTTAATATGAGGAAATGGAAAGACTGAGAACCAGCCTAACCGAGTAGTAGTACACCACTAACTGCACCTAATGTTATTACTGTTATACACCGGAACGCCATTGCAGTGGGAGGTTGTTAAGCAACCGGAGATGTTCATAAGACTGGAGGAGTTTTGAACTCTGGATCTAGTAGACATGAAATCGATCCCTAGTTCTGCATAAGGGGCGGTACTAATCTAAATGTGCCTACTTGGATAACAATAAATATTATTGTTAAGAGGCAAGATCATTTAGAAGTACGAGCTTAGTAAATTCATTTATGGATTATCACAAAGCTGAAAATTGTGGAACTTGCGAATTGATGAGATAGTCCATTTTATGGATTCATCAAAGGGCATAGACAAGGAAAGGTGTATTGGAGACGTAATGGAAACAAGGTGGTGTTTCCTTGGAATTTTGTGAAGATAACACTTCATCGTTGGCAACAATGTAAAAGTGTTGTCAGACATAAAATAGAGGTTGTCTAAATGAATCGAGATATAAGATTAAGAGTAAGTTGGATCATGTTCTTGGAATCTCTCGATCTCTAGATAAGAACATTTGTACTTCTCTTAAGATATCTTATGCGATTATGATTTGTTTTAAACATGCATAATTCTGAGAAAGGTTATTGCCTTTCGAAAACATAATGCATCTATCTAAAGGTATGTGTCTTGAACACATGAAGGAGATAGATATAGACAAAGCAGTTTCCTACACTTCGAGTGTGGAAAGCCTTGTAGATGCAGTGTTGTAAAACAAGAACCTGATATCAACTATGCGGTTAGCGTAGTGGGAGGATATCAAAGTAATCTGGATAAGAGATATTCGAATGCTGTAAGAGTACTTGGAAGTACTGGATTACTAAGCAAGACGAAATCTTCTTGGATTACAGTTTCTCAGATCCAAAATCAGAGAAAGACCAGTGAAAGTCGATATCAGGCTATGTGTTCACTTTTTAAAAAAAGGTGGAACCTAAGGATAAAAGAGTGATAAGCGCGATGCTTCTCGGACTCTATCATAAACCGAATAGCAGCCTCAGAGGCAGCGGAAGTTTTGGTTAGGTTCCGGAATGACCTCTAAACTTGGATATGATTCTTGGTTCACCAAAGGCTATGTATATAGCGGTGCATGGTAAACTGGAAGAAGTCATAAGTTCGAAAGGTGATGATAACACATAGAGCAAGTACCACCTGATTCGAGTCATCGTCTAGGGAGACGACGCAGTAGTCACCAAGATAACTTCAGAGCGGCAACCTAGATTGCTCATTCACATAATACTTCTAGGAAGTATAACTTAAGCACGTGATGAGTATGGGAGTCGGGAGTTTGGAGGAAATGACCAGACCTTAGTACAAGTGGGAGATTGTTGGAGTTGTGTACTTAATGTCTAGATTTAAGTATCGATAAACTCCCGGTCATAGCATTTAATCTATTTAATTAATAAGCAATTATTTGCATTTAATTATTATTAATTAATTATGCAAAATATAGTCCTGGATTTTATACGTTGTAGTTAGTATGGTGTGCATGGGCACACAGAAGATCATACTATCGGTTACTCGTATTTGATATAATACGGTTTAATATTGGGAGTGCAATTAATTTATATAGTGAAAAATAAATTAATTAATATTGATAAGGATTAATGGACTTGAGCATTGGGCTCAATTTAATCTTCAATATTGGGAGCCCAATATTCCACCTCCTTATGATCCCCTACGTAGCCTATAAAAGCACTACATGGTCTTCACTTTTCACAACTCAATTTTTACCTACGCCAATCATAAAGTCTTGGAGAGTGAAGGAGATCCATAGGAGTTCGATAGATCGTCGCCCACACGACGTTCGGACGAGGTTCGAGGAATACGTGGGAAGATCGCAAGGTCATCGTTTGATTTCGTTTCTCCGTACAACGAATCGAGGTAATATAATCGAGAACCCCCTTCATGATTATATGCTCGTTTATTGTGATATATACATGAACAAGACGATCCGGGAAAGCGTCGAAACCGGGATACGGGGATCACGCGATCCCCGTCGGGATCGAGAGAGGCGGCCGAACCCTAGGGTTCGACCGCCGGCGCGCGCGGACGAGGGAGCCCCGGTTGGACTGCCGGGGCATGCGATCGACGCGAAGTCGATCGTGGGGAGGTTCGCCGTGGGCTGGTGCCACGGTGGGTGAACCCCCCCAGCCACCTCGCCTGGTGGCGTGCGCAAGGAGACGACGCGGCTGGATGCCGCGGCTGGGGGCGATCGAGCCCTTCGCTCGATCGCCGGGGGGACTGCCGCGGGCTGGTGCCGCGGCTGGTGGCTCCCCCCGCCTCCTGTGATGGCGGTGAGTCGCCGGACTCACCGCCCGGGGCTGCCGGAGCAGCCCATGCGATCGAACTCGATCGCGAGCCCGCGGTGGGGCTCGGCTAGGGTTTAGCCGCGGGTTCGTCCCGCGGCGAAGCTCGGGTCGAGCTCCGGACATCGTGGCGTTCGCGTTCGGTTTCCGGCGATAGGGTTTCGATCGGGTTATCGGTTCCGCATAATTTTTGATAGCCCGGGACATCGAATCCCAGCATAATCATGGTAAAATTAAATAACAATTAATTAAACAAATAATTAACAATTAATTAACCATGATAGTCGGAATCCCTGCAAGGTAGAACGATAATTGAACACATACATGAACACGAAACCAAACGCTCTGATACCATTTGCTGGAAATCGATATCCCGGGGTATCAAAAATTGCGGAACCGATAACCCCGACCGAAATCCCATCGCCGGAAACCGATCACGAGCACTACGGTATCCGGAGCTCAACCGGAGAATCGCCGCGGGATGAACCCGCGGCCGAAACCCTAGTCGAGCCCCACCGCGGGCTCGCGATCATCATCGATCGCGTGGGGCTGCTCCGGCAGCCCCGGGGCGGTGAGTCCGGCGACTTCACCACCCACGCCGTCGGGAGGAGGGGCGCCAGCCGAGGCACCAGCCCTCGGCAGCCCCGCGATCGACCAGCCGGGGCCTCCCTTTCGCGCACGCCGCGATTGAACCCTAGGTTCGATCGCACCCCTCGGCTCCCAGCCGAGGGTTTGTCTTGAACTTCGCCGGGGATCTCGAATCCCCGTCCCCGAAGTTCATCGTTTTCCCGGATCGTGCGTTCATGTATGTATCACAATTAAATCACATAAATTCACATGAAGGAGTTTATGATTGTACCTTTTGAATTGTTGTGCGGAGAAACGAAATCAATTGATGACCTTACGATCTTCCCACGTATTCCTTGCACTCCGTTCGAACGTCGGGTGGGCGACGATCTATCGAAATCCTATGGATCTTCTTCACGAACTCTTTAGAATATCAAGTATGATAATCTTATGGTGTGTTGAATTGTGAAGACCATGTAGTGCTTTTATAGGCTACGTAGGGGATCTAAAGGAGGTGGAATATTGGGCTTCCAATATTGAAGATTAAATTGAGCCCAATGCTCAAGTCCATTAATCCTTATCAACATTAATTAATTTATTTTCCACTATATAAATTAATTGCACTCCCAATATTAAACCATATTATATCAAATAATATTTCTATGGTAGTATTATTTATTCCGTGTATTTAAGATTTAAATATCCATGAATAAAATTAATTTATTGCTAATTAATTTATTCATCTCTTGAATCCGAGACTAGTACCATTCAACCTTAATTATTGTGCGGAACGAATCCACTCATGAGGTTTACACAATAATTCCTTATGAACTCATCTCGGGGATATTATCAACCCTTACGGGATACACATTCCCGTCAAGTATTCACGGCATGTCATATATAAAATATAGTGACCCAAGTTAACCGGTAATTAACCCCAATAATTAAATAGGTTAATTCCTTTGGAAAATCAAAGTCACTTATATTAAATATACACACCCGCAATAGTATCGGGGATTAAGAATAAAATACTCTGAGACTTGAATCGATTATCGTCGGCAATCCTAATCGATAAATCTCAACGATCCGCCCAATACACCAAGTGTACAAGTGTGATAAAATAATTAAGACAAATTATTTTCTCTCTCACACAACGACTATACCGATGGATTGGTCCGTGTCCATCTAGGTCGTGAGCAACTGTTCGATTAAATACGAGTAACCGATAGTATGATCTTCTGTGTGACGTCGCACACCATACTAACTACAACGTATAGAATCTAGGACAATATTTTGCATATATTTAATTATCAATAATTAAATGCAAACAATTGTTTATTAATTCAATAGATTAAATGCTATGACCGGGAGTTTACTGTTACTTAAATCTAGACATTAAGTACACAACTCCAACAACGGCTGCCTCAACTAATGAGGAAAAAGAGGCATATCGGAAGTGGAAAAAGGCTGATGAAATGGCTAGGTGTTATATTTTGGCTTCCATGTCAAATGTACTTCAAACCCAACATGAGTCGATGGCCACTGCCTATGATATGTTTTTCAACCTCAAAGAGATGTTTGGGGAGCAAGATCGTGCGGCAAGGCAAGAAGCCATGAGAGTCCTCATGACAACTACTCAGTCTGAAGGAACGCCCGTAGGGGAGCACGTTCTTAAGATGATGAGTCTGTTGAATGAACTTGAGATCCTAGGAGCTCAAATTGATCATGAGACGCAAGTTGACATCATACTCCAGTCTCTGACCCCTAGTTTTGAGCAGTTTCGCATGAGTTATAATATGGGTAAACTATCTTATACTCTTGCGCAACTCCTGACTGAACTGAAGGCGGCAGAGGGGATCTACAAGAAGGGCAAGTCTCAAGCGCTTGTAGCTACCAAGTCCAAAGGCTCGAAGTCTGTTGGAGGTGTTGGAAATCGACTACCCGGGATGCGTTCGTTCGATCGCTCGAACATCCGAACGATCCCAGTCAACCTCCGAAGTCGCTACTTCGTTCGCTTTCCCAGCCCGTGCCCCGATTCACGCCCAGCCATTGTCCCGAAGGACAACCGCGCGAGCCGAGCGGGCTGCCAGAAAAACAGCAAAACGGCGGGCGCCGTTTAGGAACGGCGGTCGCCGTTTGTCCGCGAACAGCAACGCGACGTTGCTGTTCCGGGCTCGTTTCCGGGTCGTTTTTCCTCATCCGACTACCGTTCCGGAGGTCCTAGAACCCCCAGTAGTCGAGGAATACGATCCACGACCCCGGAATCCGATCTACGTTCAAGTATGATCAACGAGATAAACTGAGATCGAAATAATTTGCGGAATTAAAGATCCGATCTCATACCTTAGCGGTCGAATTGTTGAGACCTTAGCGATTGCTAGCGTATGCCTCTTCCCCGACTCCAACCGTTGTGTGGGCAACGATCCGTTGGGTCTCCTTGTCTGCTTTCTCCTTTCTCTACCAGCGTAATATTCTTTTTCTCTCTGAGAGAAAAATATTAGCGCTATACAATTTATTTTTACAGAGAAAAAACTTAATTGCGCTAACGCAATAATTTTTCTCAGAAAAATAAAAAGCTGCGGACTGTAGGTTTAGGATAGGCAAGGGGGGGGGGGGTTTATAGAGTTACACTAGGGACCTCTTAGGTAAATAAATTCAAGGCTAAAATGCAATATTAATTAACTTGGAGTCCTTAAAAGGAAAACCTTAATTAATTACATTTTTAATTATTATTAATTCCACTAAATAATAATAATTGAATTCCCGAAATTTATTTAATATTATTTCAACAATAATAATTCCGCCGAAATTACATATACGACTTTCCCCGTGTTTAAGATATCGAACGTCCACGAATTTATTTAATTACTAATAATTAAATTAATTCGTTTCTTATTATCCGAGACTAGTACCACTCATCCTTATTATCATGTGGAACAAATCCACCTGCAGGGTTTACATGATAAACTTTATGAGCTCATCTCGGGGACGTAATCAACCCAATAAACGGGACACGGTTTCCTGTCTATAATCTATAGCATGCCGTGCGTACAATTACGATTCCCAATTTACCGAGAATCTCGACTAATCAATTAGTCTCACTCATTGGCAAGTTAAAGAACCGAGAATTGGACACACGCACCTATAATTATATAGGGATTAGGAATTCGTATATCCGTAATATCTGAGGTCTAGTTCGATTACTGAGATTAGTATAAATCGAACGCCCTCCCGTGGTCCTGCTCAATACACCAAGTGTACGAGTGTGACATGATAGTCAAGACCGACTATCTACCAGTCACACAACGACGTACCGATGGATTGTCCCTGTCCATCTAAGTCGTGAGCTACTGTTCGATAGTATACGAGTAACTGACAGTATGATCTTCCGCGTGTCTCCTCACGCCATACTGTCTACAACGTATATATCTAGGACTATTGCATAAAGTACATGAAAGACAAAATGCCGACAATTTGATTAATAGATAATAAAACACAGATAAGGAGTTCCATATTGTCACTAAACTAGACATTTAGAATATAACTCCATCAATCTCCCACTTATACTAAAAGTCTAGTTGCCCTCTCCCATACATCCGATACCCATCCCCTTCACGTGTCTCTTGAACGCTTCCGCTGGAAGTGCCTTCGTAAAGGGGTCTGCCAGGTTATCCGCTGATGCAATCTTGGTGACAACCGCATCGCCTCTCTTGACGATGTCTCTAATCATGTGGTACCTGCGATCTATGTGTTTACTCGCATTGTGGGCTCGTGGTTCCTTCGCATTTGCCACTGCACCGCTATTGTCACAATAAATTTTGATAGCTCTAGGCAAATTAGGAATCACATCTAAGTCTATGATGAAGTTCCGGAGCCACACCGATTCTTTAGCTGCCTCAGAGGCTGCTACATATTCGGCTTCCATGGTGGAGTCCGAAATGCATTTCTGCTTAACACTCCTCCATGAAACTGCTCCACCTCCCAATGTGAACACATAGCCTGATGTAGACTTTCGCTGTTCCTTATCAGATTGGAAATCCGAGTCTGTATAACCAATAGGAATCAACTCGGACGCTTTGTAACTCAGAACATAATTCCTAGTCCTTCGCAGGTACTTAAGTATGTTCTTTACAGCAGTCCAGTGACCCTGTCCAGGGTTACTCTGATATCTAGCTACCATGCCTACGGCATAGCAGATATCAGGTCTCGTGCACAACATAGCATACATTAGAATTCCCACTGCCGAAGCATAAGGAACTGTCTTCATGTAATCTATCTCCTTTTGTGTCTTGGGACACATATCCTTAGATAGACGAATTCCATGGCAGAAAGGTTGAGAACCTCTCTTGGAATTCTGCATGTTGAAACGAGCTAGAATCGTATCAATATATGAAGCCTGGGACAAGTTCAATGTTCTTTTCTGGCGATCCCGTATAACCTTGATCCCAAGAACATGCCCTACTTGTCCTAAGTCTTTCATATCGAATTGCTTGGACAACCATCCCTTTATGTCCGACAACATCTTCACATTGTTGCCAATTAGAAGAATGTCGTCTACATAAAGCACGAGAAACGCCACACTGTTTCCGTCACTTCTCCGGTATACACACGACTCATCCATGCTTTGAATGAATCCATAAGACTGGATAACCTCATCAAACCGCATGTTCCAAGATCTAGAAGCTTGCTTCAATCCATAAATGGATCGCTTTAGCTTACACACTAGATGCTCTTGGCCTTTCTCGATGAAACCCTCTGGCTGTCTCATGTAAATGGTCTCGTCAAGATTCCCATTCAAGAATGCTGTCTTGACGTCCATTTGCCACACCTCATAATCCATATGAGATGCTATAGACAAAAGAATCCGGATCGACTTTAGCATAGCTACCGGCGAAAAGGTTTCCTCATAATCGATCCCTTCTTTCTGAGTATACCCCTTCGCAACAAGCCTAGCCTTGAAGGTTTCAACCTTCCCGTCAGACCCTCTTTTTCTCTTGTACACCCACTTGCAACCAATGGCTTTTACACCTTTGGGTGGTGCTACAAGATCCCAGACCTGATTTGAATCCATAGATTCAATCTCAGATTTCATCGCCTTTTGCCAAGACTGAGCATCTTGATCTTTAAGCGCCTCGTCGTAGGTCCAGGGATCGGCTTCATGTTCTCCAGGTAACAAGTCCGAAGACTCACCTATAAACATGAACCTATCGGGTTGTCGAACAACCCTCCCACTACGACGACGCTCCGGTGTAACCTCAGTAACTACAGGTGCAGACTGTGGTGGCGTATCACCAGGTTGGGTTGGATCTAAGCCTTGATCGTTCCCTCTCAGTTCGTTGAGTATTATCTTACTATTGGGCTTGTGGTCCATTATATAATCCTCTTCCAAGAACCGAGCGTTGGTGCTAACAACGATCTTCTGGTCCTTAGGACTATAAAATAGACCACCTTTCGTTCCTCTAGGATATCCTATAAACAACCGAATATCTGAACGTGACTCCAACTTATCAGCCCCGTGCTTCAGCACATGTGCTGGACAACCCCAGATCCGAATGTGTTTCAAGTTTGGCTTACGCCCGATCCACAATTCCGAGGGCGTCTTAGGGACTGATTTGGAAGGAACTAAGTTCAAGATATAAGCCGCTGTTTCCAAGGCATATCCCCAGAACGAAATTGGTAGTTCTGAGTAACTCATCATAGATCTTACCATTTCCATAAGAGTCCTATTCCTTCTTTCTGCTACACCATTCTGCTGGGGCGTGTATGGTGCAGTCATCTGGGAGTCAATCCCATTCTCTAATAAGTACGCTTTAAACTCTCCCGAGAGGTACTCTCCTCCACGATCAGATCGTAGAGTCTTTATGGTCTTACCATGAAGGTTCTCCACAAGAGCTTTGTACTCCTTGAACTTGTCAAAGCACTCGCTCTTGCGGCGCATCAGGTATATAAAACCATACCTTGAGTAATCATCAGTGAAGGTTACAAAATATTCGTAACCTCCTCTCGCTTGGACAGATAAAGGCCCGCACAAATCAGAGTGAATCAATTCCAGCACTTCCTTGGATCTATACCCCTTATCACTAAAGGGTCGCTTGGTCATTTTTCCTTCCAGGCATGATTCGCAGGTTGGAAAGTCCTCATCTTTCACATCACTGAGTATTCCATCAGTTATCAACCTTTTAATTCTGCCCAAGTTAATATGACCTAGCCTAAGATGCCATAAGTACTTTTGATTCATCCTAGAAGGCTCCTTTCTCTTATTGGTACTAGATGTGTTATACGACTCTACTCTTTGCATCGTGGAATAATTAGGATTCAGTATATATAAGTTGCCTATCAATGTACCAGAACAGATATAATCACCATTCTTCTTGACAATAACAGAATTATCAAAAGAAACTGAATATCCATTCAAAACCAATTTAGAAACCGAAACAAGGTTCTTTCTAAAATCCGGTACATAAAGACAATTATTCAATACCAAAACATTATTATTAAAAGATAAATGAACATCTCCCACTGCAACCGCCGCCACTTTCGTAGCGTTGCCCATGTAGATGGTGATCTCTCCCTCTCTAAGCCGCCGGGTTTCCTGGAACCCCTGCAAAGAATTGCAGACATGATCAGTGGCTCCCGTATCCACACACCAGGTACCGGTGGATAACACCGCTAAACATGTTTCAGTGACTAAGGAAAAGTTCATACCTCCTTGTCTGAGAGGACAATTAGACTTCCAATGTCCAGACTGCTTGCAACGGAAACACTTGCCCTTAGGCCTGTTCACTCCATTCTGTGGTCCACCAACTCTGGGCCCACTGGGTTTCCGTCCTTGCTTTTTCTTCTTCTTAATCCCCGAAGGGCGAGGAAGAGTCGATTTCACAGCCACAAGTGCTTGAAGATAAAGCCATGATAGTCGGGAAAATAATTCTCTAGCATTATTTTGACTATGTGATCTATGTGCTTTATTGCTTTCATGCATGCTATATGTGTTTATTTTATGCACTAGATAGCGTATCCCTTTATCGTAAAAAGCTAAGTGGGAGAGGGGATGGAAACATTCCCATGGTCTCCATCACTGTTCTCTTGGTGACTTTTATGGACTTTTGAAGTTCATATAGACAAGTCATTGGAGGAGAATTCTTGTAATTCCTCTTACGAGAAACATTGATCAAGTTTATCAAACAATGCCTAATTTGTCTTTCTGAAACTGACTTCAAGTCGACTCATTCTCACCCCGGGGAGTGGAATGGAGCCAGAGCCACTTGGTCATGTGGATGACACAAATTAGAGACTTTCGTGCCATTCTTTGATAGGTGGGTCGTTTGTCTGCTCGGCTCCCTCATTTATGAGAGATAGGGTCGCTCGCATGGTGAATCACTGGTTAGAAACTTCGAGTTTCACTTATGATTCTCCGAGTCTTGATTTACGAAATCGAATGGATCTTGTAATTGGGAGTCAATTATAAAGATCTCTTGGTGTAGTAAACGTCCACACCACGTGGCTTGCTATACCGACGGGTTTTGGATTAATTGATGTAGACAGTTATAAGTTATTGTGAAGAGTTGTGAAATTGTCGTAAACGTCCACACCACGTGGCTTGCGGTGACGTAGCAATTCCAAGCGATCTACTTTAGTGCTGAGTGATGGTTTACACTTAGATACGCGTCATAGTATTCTTCCCCACGAAGTTACGCTATGATTGATGTATGACCGAAGAAAAACTAATTGCTAAATCATTTGGGTGGGTAAACGTCCACACCACGTGGCTTGCTTTACCTGATGGGATTTTAGACGCAATTAGTAATTTAATGATGTTATTTGAGGGAGATAACATCGGACATTAAATTAATTGTTTGTTTACATGTGCTTATAGGTTTAGAGAATAGCTATGAATCCACTTTCTATGATACTCAAGGAACATAAACTCACTGGTCCCAATTACATTGATTGGAAGAGAAATTTGGACATTGTCCTGACTGCTGAAGAGTACAAGTTTGTACTCTATGAGCAATGCCCTGCTGAACCCACGGCCGCCTCAACTGATGAGGAAAAAGAAGCATTTCGGAAGTGGAAAAAGGCTGATGAAATGGCTAGGTGCTATATTTTGGCTTCTATGTCAAATGTGCTCCAAACCCAGCATCAGTCGATGGACACTGCCGAGGATATGTTATTTAACCTCAAGGAGATGTTTGGGCATCATGACCGTGCGGCTAGGCAAGATGCCATGAGAGTCCTCATGTCAACTACTCAGTCTGAAGGAACGCCTGTCGAGGAGCACGTTCTCAAGATGATGAGTCTGTTGAATGAATTGGAGGTCCTAGGAGCTATGATTGATGGTGAAACACAAGTCGACATCATACTCCAGTCTCTGACCCCTAAGTTTGAGCAGTTTCGTATGAGTTATAATATGGGTAAACTATCTTATACTCTTGCGCAACTCCTGACTGAACTGAAGGCGGCAGAGGGGATCTACAAGAAGGGCAAGTCTCAAGCGCTTGTGACTACCGGGCCCAAAAGCTTGAAAGCTATTGGAGGTAGGGGCAAGAAAAGGAAGCAAGCCATGAAACCCAGTGGTGCCAAGAGGAATGGACCACGAGTGGGGGCTAGCAAGCCAAAGGGCTTGTGCTTCCGATGCAAGAAGTCTGGACACTGGAAGTCTGAATGTCCTCTCAGAGGTACGAATTTTTCTTTAGTCGTAAAAACATAGTCAGCGGTATTATCTACCAGAATTCTGGTGTGTAGATATGGAACCACTGACGGTATGTGCATTTCTTTAAATGCAGGGGTTCCAGAAAACCCGGCGACTTAGAGAAGAAGAATTCGAGTCTACATGGGCGAAGCTGTTGGGGTAGCAGCGGTTGCAGTGGAAGACATTTATCTGTTTTAAGTTTTCATTTCAGTTATTGCTTATGTACCCCTTTATTTTGAAAAAGAACTTCGTTCTGGTTTTCTTTATTAATGGATATTTTATTTCTTTAATCATTTGATGGTTTGGATAAGAAATAATGGTGATATCTATTATGGTACATTAGATAGCAATATGTGAATGATGAATCCTTAGTCTACCACGATGCAACAAACCGTTATGTGTAACTTGTTTTACTTATTAGATGTGTTTCTCTTATTAATCATTATACTTGTGAATTCTTGAACTTGGTAGTGTCTATTCAAAAGGGATTCAAAAGGGTCGAAGTTGATTCGATCAACTATAGTTGGAGGAATGGACCTCCCGACCTAAGAATCGATCTTGATAGATGACACAACTAAGTTAACCTTTCTGGATAAAGGATGGAATTCGGACAAGTATAGAAAATGATTGATGATTAATGCGGTATGTGTAAATTAGAGAAGGTACGAGTCGTTCTTTCAAGAATACTCGAAGATGGATTAGACTACTTGTTGTGCCATAAAAGCAGAGTGTTTTAACACAAAGTCATTATGGGGATCCTTCAAAGTATATCCATTGAAAGCCTGCGACTTGTTCGCGGAGGCTATCACCTATCCAATTAACACATAGCATAAATCAAAGATTGAGATTAAATCTCAAACGACTACACCATACACTGATGTGTAGACATGGTGTGTCAGAAATGAGAGATGGAATTCTAATAGTAAAAGAACAAGTTTGTTCGGAACTACCTATGTTCTATGGATATTTCTGGATACAACGACACATTCTATGTGGTTGTAGAATAATCCTAGAAGAACAAGTAATTGTATGTTCAATAGTACTACGAACCAGATGGGTATCCTCACCCGGTTCTTAGAGGAAGACTATTAGATGAACTACAATGCCCTAATTGACAAGGTACTTTAAAATGAGGAAAGGAGAGACTGAGAACCAGCCTGACCGAGTAGCGGTACACCACTAACTGCACCTAATGTTATTACTGTTATACACCGGAACGCCATTGCAGTGGGAGGTTGTTAAGCAACCGGAGATGTTCATAAGACTGGAGGAGTTTTGAACTCTGGATCTAGTATACATGAAATCGGTCCCTAGATCTGCATAGATTTGCGAGAAAGGTGTGTTAGAGACGTAATGGAAACAAGGGTGGTGTTTCTCGGAATTTTGTGTAAATAACACTTCATCATTGGCAACAATGTAAAAGTGTTGTCAGACATAAAATAGAGGTTGTCTAAATAAATCGAGATGTAAGATTAAGATGAAGTTAGATCATGTTCTTAGAAATCTTTCGATCTCTGGATAAGAACATTTGTACTTCTCTTAAGATATCTTATACGATTATGGTTTGTTTTAAACATGCACAATTCTGAGAAAGGTTATTGCCTTTCTAGAACAGAATATGTCTATCTGAAGGAGATGGATATAGACAAAGCAGTAACCTACACTTCGAGTGTGGAGAGCTTTGTGGATGCAATGTTGAAAGACAAGGACCTGATATCAACTATGCGGTTAGCGTAGTGGGAGGATATCAAAGTAATCTGGATAAGAAGTATTCGAATGCTGTAAGGTACTTGGAAGTACTGGATTACTGGCAAAACGAAATTTTCTTAGATTACAGTTTCTCAGATCAAAGAATCTGAGAAAGACCAGTGTAAGTCGATATCAGGCTATGTGTTCACTTTTAGAAGAGGTGGAACCTAAGGATGAAAGAGTGATAAGCGTGATGCTTCTCGGACTCTATCATAAACCGAATAGCAGCCTCAGAGGCAGCGGAAGTTTTGGTTAGGTTCCGGTATAACCTCTGAACTTGGATATGATTCTTGGTTCACCAAAGGCTATGTACATAGCGGTGCATGGAGAACTGGAAGAAGTCATAAGTTCGAAAAGTGATGATAACACATAGAGCCAGTACCACCTGATACGAGTCATCGTCAGAGGGACGACGCTGTAGTCACCAAGATAACTTCAGATCGGCAACCTAGATTGCTCATTCACATAATACTTCTGGGAAGTATAACTTAAGCACGTGATGAGTATGGGAGTCGGGAGTTTGGAGGAAATGACTAGACCTTAGTACAAGTGGGAGATTGTTGGAGTTGTGTACTTAATGTCTAGATTTAAGTACCGGTAAACTCCCGGTCATGGCATTTAACCTATTTAATTAATAAACAATTATTTGCTATTAATTATTATTAATTAATTTACGCAAAATATAGTCCTGGATTTTATACGTTATAGTTAGTATGGTGGGGCATGGGCACACAGAAGATCATACTATCAGTTGCTCGTATTTAATCGAACAGTTGCTCACGACCTAGATGGACACGGACCAATCCATCGGTATAGTCGTTGTGTGAGAGAGAAAATAATTTATCTTAATTATTTTATCACACTTGTACACTTGGTGTATTGGGCGGATCAGCTTGAGATTTATTGATTAGGATTGCCTTGGATAATCAATTTAAATCTCAGAGTATTTTATTCTTAATCCCCGATATTATTGCGGGTGTGTATATTTAATACTAGAGGCTTTGATTTTCCAAAGGAATTAACCGGTTTAATTACTGGGTTAATTACCGGTAAAGTTGGGTCGCTATATTTTATATATGACATGCCGTGAATACTTGACGGGAAAGTGTATCCCGGAAGGGTTGATAATATCCCCGAGATGAGTTCATAAGGAATTATTGTGTAAACCTCATGAGTGGATTCGTTCCGCACAATAATAAAGGTTGAACGGTACTAGTCTCGGATATAAGATATGAATATTATTTATTGAGCAATAAATAAATTTATTCATGGATATTTAAATCTTAAATACACGGAATAAATAATACTAAGATGGAGAAATATTATTTGATATAATATGGAATAATATTGGGAGTGCAATTTTATTTATATAGTGGAAAATAAATAAAATTAATATTGATAAGAATTAATGGATTTGGGTTGGACCCAATTTAATTTTCAATATTGAAGCCCAATATTTATTCTCCTTATGATCCCCTACGTAGCCTATATAAGCACTACATGGTCTTCACTTTCAAGGAGAGAATTAATTGACCTACGCCAATCATAAAATCTTGAGAGTGAGGAGGATCCATAGAGTTCGATAGATCGTCGCCCACACGACGTTCGGACGAGGTGCAAGGAATACGCGGGAAGGTCACAAGGTCATCAACCGAATTCGTTTCTCCGTACAACGATTCGAAGGTATAATCGAGAAACCTCTTCTATGATTATTTGCGTTGAATATTGTGATATATACATGAACACGCGATCCGGGAAAACGACGAACCTCGGGGACGGGGATTCGAGATCCCCGGCGAGGATCGAACGCGGCGGTCGAACCCTAGGGTTCGGACCGCCGGACGCGCGACAAGGGACGAGCCCCGGCTGGACGCCGGGGCATGGGATCGACTTCGGTCGATCCCCGGGGATGCCGTGGGCTGGTGCCACGGCGGATCCCCAGCCCCCTCGTCGGAGGCGCGTGGCGGTGGCGCACGGGAAAGGCCCTCGGCTGGAGCCGAGGGCGTGCGATCGATCCTCGGATCGATCGCGGGTGAGCTGCGGGGTCACCCGCAGCGACCCCGTACGTGCTGCGGGTTCGCCCGCAGCGGATGCGTGCGGGGGCTACGCCCCGCTGGGCAGCGAGTCAAGGACTCGCTGCGGGGCTGCTACGAGCAGCCCCGGGGATCGCTCCTAGCGATCCCAGCGATCGTCGAGGACGATCGCGAGCCCCTCGCGGGGGCTCGGCTGGGTGCACGCGGTCTTCGGACCTCGCTGGGCATTCGGTCGGGCCCCGGCTCGTGAGGTGGTTCGCGTTCGTGGATCCGACTCGTGGGAGAAAATCGGCTGGGGGCGGGCTGCGTGTCTTCGGGCGCGTAGTCTCCAAAGGTCGGACTCCTGCGGATGAGTCGGGGATCCAGTCTTCGGTGATCGAGGGTCTTGATCGGGTTATCGGTTCCGCAATTTTGATAGCCCGGGACATCGAATCCCAGCAGAAAGCTGATGGACTACTCAGCTAGGTTGAAGGAAAGGACCTTCCAACCTTCGAATCATACTTGGAAGTTTAAATGACCAAGCAACCCTTTACGGTTAAAGGGAAAAGATCCAAGAAAGTACTAGAGTTGATTCGCTCTGATATATGCAGACCTCTTTGAGGAGTAAGGCATACTTATCAGAAAATGGGATTAACTCCCGACAGACTACACCATTTATGCCTCGGCAAAATAATGTGTTGTAAAGAAGGAATAGGACTCTTATAGATATGGGAAAGTAGACAATGATTTATTCGAAGTTACCTAATTCGTTTTTGGGATATGGCTTGGAAACAGCGGCGTTTATCCTGAACTTGATTCCTTTGAAACTTGTACAGATATTCGGCTGTTTATAGGATACCCTAAGAAAACGAATTGAGATATGTAATATAGTCCAAAGGACCAGATGTTCGTTGATTGCATGAATGTTCGGTTCTTAGACATGGACTATATATATGCAATATCACAAGCCCAAGAGTAGGGTAATACTTAATGTGCTTAGAGGGATTGATCAAAACTTAGAACCAGCCTAACTGAGTAGTTCACTACTGTAATCTTTATTCACTAAAGACACACCGGAGCGTCGTCGTAGTTGGAGGGTTGTTAGACAACCCGACAGGTTCATGTTTATAGGAGAGTCTTCGGACTTGTTACCTGGAGAACATGAAGCCGATCCCTAGATCTATGACGAGACGCTGGAAGATCAAGATGCTCAGTCTTGGCAAAAGACGATGAAATTTGAGATTGAATCTATGGATTCAAATCATGTCTGGGATCTTGTAGCACCTCCCAAAGGTGTAAAAGCCATTGGTTGCAAGTAGGTGTACAAGAGGAAAAGAGGGTCTGACGGGAAGGTGTAAACCTTCAAGGCTAGGCTTGTTGCGAGAGGGTGCACTCAGAAAGAAAGGGATCGATTATGAGTAAACTTTCTCGCCGGTAGCTATGCTAAAGTCGATCCGGATTCTTTTGTCTTCACATGGAAGATGGAAGTCAAGACGGATTTCTAAATCGAAGTCTTGACGGGACCATCTATGTGGGACAGCCAGAGGGATTCATCGAAAAGAGCCAAGAGCATTCGGTAAGCAAGCTTAATCAATCTTAGGATTGAATGAAGCTTCAAGATCTTGGACACATGCGGACCTATGCGAAAATTCATTTCATGGATTCATTCAAGGCATGTTTAGGTCCTGTGTGTAATAAAGAAGTGACAAAAAAGATGTGGTGTTTTCTCATTCTTTATGTAGACGACATCCTTCTAAATTGGAAACAATATGAAAGATGTTATCGGACATAAAGGGATGGTTGTCCGAGTAATTCAATGTAAGAGACTTAGGAGAAGTCAGGAATGTTCTTGGGATCAAAGTATTAAATGATCGCCAGAAAAGAACATAGAACTTATCTCGAGCCTCATACATAAATACAATTCTTACTCGTTGCAGCATACAGAATTCCAAGAAAGGTCTTCACCTTTTAGATGTGGAATTCATCTATCTAAAGTTTTGTGTCCGACAAAATAAAGGAGATAGATGAAGATTAAGCAGTTCCCTACACCTTAATGGTGGGAAGCTTAATGTATGTAATGCTATGCACGAGACTGATATCTACTATGCCGTGGGCATGGTGGTGAGATATCATAGTAATCCTGGAAAGGATCACTCGATTGATGTAAAGAACATGTTTAGGCTCCTGCAGAGGACCAGGAATTATGTTCTGAGTTACAAAGCAATCAAGTTGTTTCCTTTGGATTACATAGAACTGGATTACCAAATCAAACAGGGACAGTCAAAAGTCGAAGTCAGGCTATGTGTTCTCACTGTGAAGTGGAGCAGTCACATGGAAGAATGTAAAGCAGCGATGCATTACGGACTCTACCATGAAAACTGAAAGGATAACGGCCTGTGAGGCAGTTAAAAGGTCAGCGTGGCTCCAGAACTTTCTAAGGGACTTAGATGTGGTTTCTAGTTCACCCAAAGCTATTTTGAATAGCGGTATTGGCAAACTTGAAATGCCACGAGTCCACAGTGGGAGATAACATGTAGAGCGCAAGTACCACCTGATTCGAGAGATCGTCTAATAAGACGATGCAGTTGTCACCTAGATAGCATCGAGAGGATTGCCTGGTAAAACCCGTTCACAGAGGCACTTCCAGCGAAAGCGTTGGGTAGGCGTGATGAGGTTATGGGAATCTGATGTTTGGGAGAGGGCGACTAGACTTTTAGTATAAGTGGGAGATTGATGGAGTTGTATTCTAAATGTCTAGTTTAGTGCAAATACGGAACTCCTTATCTATACCTTAATTCGAGATATGATTCAAGCATGATTGCATTTAATGCAATAGTCCTTGATGTATACGTTGTAGACAGTATGGCGTAAGGAGACACGCGGAAGATCATACTGTCGGTTACTCGTATACTATCGAACAGTAGCTCACGACTTAGATGGACAGGGACAATCCATCGGTACGTCGTAGTGTGACTGGTAGATAGTCGGTCTTGACTATCATGTTACACTCGTACACTTGGTGTATTGAGCAGGACCACGGGAGGGCGTTAGATTTATACTAATCGCAGTAATCGAACTAGACCTCAGATATTACGGATATACGAATTCTTAATCCCTATATAATTATAGGTGCGTGTGTCCAATTCTCGGTTCTTTGACTTGCTAGTGAGTGAGACTAATTGATTAGTCAATATTCTCGGTAAATTGGGAATCGGAATTGTACACACGGCATGCTATAGATTATAGACAGGAAACCGTGTCCCATTTATTGGGTTGATGATGTCCCCGAGATGAGCTCATAAAGTTTATCATGTAAACCCTGCAGGTGGATTCGTTCCACATGATAATAAGGATGAGTGGTACTAGTCTCGGATAATAAGAAACGAATTAATTTAATTATTAGTAATTAAAGTTAATTCGTGGACATTCGATATCTTAAACACGGGGAAAGTCGTATATGTAATTTCGGCGGAATTATTATTGTTGAAATAATATAAATTAATTATTGGGAATTCAATTATAATTTTATAGTGGAATTAATTATAATTAAATTTGTGGAATTTAATTAAGGTTTGCCTTTTGGGACGCCGAGTTAATTAAATTGCAATTTAGCCTAATAATTAATTTCCATAAGGTCCCTGGTGTAGCTCTATAAATACCTCACCTCTCTTTCTCTAAACCTAAGTTTCGCCGCTATAATTAATTCTGTGGAGAGAAAAATAATTGTTAGCGCAATTAATCTTTTTTTCTCTACTTAATTAATTTAGTTAGCGCAATAACTTATTCTGTAGAAATTAATTTGCTTGCGCAAATATATTTTTGGAGACAGAATAAAATTCTCACCGTGGGTTCAAGAGAGAAAGGAGAAGAGGAAGGTTCAGCGGATCGTTGCCCACTCAACGGCTGAACGTCGGGGATAGAGACATACACTGGAAGGCTTCGTGGTCTCAACAATTCGGCTTCTCCGAATCACGCGACAAAGGTATAAGAAATCGAACGCTAATTCCGCTTTTATTCGATTTCTTTCTCGTTGAAAATACATCGAATCTTAGATCGGGTTCCGGGCGTCGTGGATCATGTTCCTCGACTACTGGGGGGTCAAGGACCTCCGGATCGGTAGTCGGAAGAGGAAAAACGACCCGGAAACGCGCTTGGAACAGCAGGTGGCGCTGCTGTTCGCGGACGAACAGCGCCCGCTGAAAGGCAAACGGCGACCGCCGTTTGGGGCCTAATCAGCGGCCGCTGATTGACTAGCAGCGCCCGCTGTTTGAGTCAGATCAGCGGCTGATTCGCGCGGTTGTCCTTCGGGGCGATGGCTGGGCGTGAATCGGCACGAGGGCTGTTACGTGAACGGAGCAGTGCTACCTAGAGGTCGACTGGGAGTGTTCGGATGTTCGAGTGATCGAACGAATGCATCCCGGGTAGTCGATTTCCAACGACGTACCGATGGATTGTCCCTGTCCATCTAAGTCGTGAGCTACTGTTCGATAGTATACGAGTAACCGACAGTATGATCTTCCGCGTGTCTCCTCACGCCATACTGTCTACAACGTATACATCAAGGACTATTGCATTAAATGCAACCATGCTTGAATCATATCTCGAATTAAGGTATAGATAAGGAGTTCCGTATTTGCACTAAACTAGACATTTAGAATACAACTCCATCACCACAAGTGGGGGCTGCCAAGCCAAGAGGCAAGTGCTTCCGATGCAATAAGTCTGGACACTGGAAGTCTGATTGTCCTCTCAAAGGTACGAATTTTTCTTTAGTCGTAAAAACATAGTCAGCGGTATTATCTACAAGAATTCTGGTGTGTAGATATGGAACCACTGACGGTATGTGCATTTTAATGCAGGGGTTTTTTTTCCATAAAACCCGGCGACTTAGAGAAGAAGAGTTCGAGTCTACATGGGCAAAGCTGTGGAGGAGGCAGCTGTTGCAGCGGAAGAGATTTATCTGCTTTAGTAGTTAAATAGGATTTCATTTCAAGTTTATTGCTTTATGTACCTTTTATTTTAGAAAGAACTTTTGTTCTGGATTTCTATCATTTATGAATGGATATTTTATTTCTTTAATCATTTTTGATTTTGATAAGAAATAATGGGATTATCTATTCTGGTACATTAGGTAGCAATAATATGAATGATGAATCTTAAGTCTGCCACGATGCAACAAACCGTTCTTTAACTTGTTTTACTTGCTAGATATATTTCTTTGTTGAATCATTATACTTGTGAATTCTTATACTTAGTAGTATCTATTCAAATAAAAATTCAAAAGGTCGAAATTGATTTGATCAATTAAAGTTGAAGGAATGGACCTTCCGACCTTAGAATTGAATTTGGAAGATGATACAACTAAGCATGCCTTTCTACATAAAGGGTAGAATTCAGACAAGTATAGAGAATGATTAAATACTGATATATGCAGAGATATGTGTAATAAGAAAGGCACGAGTAGTTCTTAGAATACTTCGGAAATGGATTAGAGTACTTGATGTGCCATAAAAGCAAAGTGTTTTGACTAGTCAATGGACACAAAGCTATTATGGAGAACCTTCAAAGTATATCCATTTGATGCCTGCGACTTGATCGTGGAGGCCATCACCTATCTGAATAGCACATAGCATAATCAAAAATTGGGATTCAATCCCAGAATGACTACACCATACACTTACGTGCAGGGATGGTGTGTCAGAAATAAGAAATGGAAATCTATAGTAAAAGAACAAGTTGTTCGGAACTACCTATGTTCTATGGATATTCCTAGAGACAACAGGCACATTATATGTGGTTGTAGGATATCCTAGATGAACAAAGATCTGTGTGTTCTATAGTACTATGAACCAGAAGGACGTTTATCGCCCGGTTCTTAGAAGGAAGACTATTAGACGAACCACAGGGCCCGAACTTGTTGGAGTTGTGTACTTAATGTCTAGATTTAAGTATCGGTAAACTCCCGATCATAGCATTTTACCTATTTAATTAATAAACAATTATTTGCATTTAATTATTATTAATTAATTATGCAAAATATAGTCCTGGATTTTATACGTTGTAGTTAGTATGGTGTGCATGGGCACACAGAAGATCATACTATCGGTTACTCGTATTTAATCGAACAGTTGCTCACGACCTAGATGGACACGGACCAATCCATCGGTATAGTCGTTGTGTGAGAGAGAAAATAATTTATCTTAATTATTTTATCACACTTGTACACTTGGTGTATTGGGCGGATCGCTTGAGATTTATTGATTAGGATTGCCTTGGACAATCAATTTAAATCTCAGAGTATTTTATTCTTAATCCCAGATATTATTGCGGGTGTGTATATTTAATATTAGAGACTTTGATTTTCCAAAGGAATTAACCGATTTAATTATTGGGTTAATTACCGGTAAAATTGGGTCGCTATATTTTATATATGACATGCCGTGAATACTTGACGGGAAAGTGTATCCCGGAAGGGTTGATAATATCTCCGAAATGAGTTCATAAGGAATTATTGTGTAAACCTCATGAGTGGATTCGTTCCGCACAATAATAAAGGTTGAACGGTACTAGTCTCGGATATAAGAGATGAATATTATTTATTGAGCAATAAATAAATTTATTCATGGATATTTAAATCTTAAATACACGGAATAAATAATACTAACCGGAGAAATATTATTTGATATAATATGGATAAATATTGGGAGTGCAATTTTATTTATATAGTGGAAAATAAATAAAATTAATATTGATAAGGATTAATGGATTTGGGTTGGACCCAATTTAATCTTCAATATTAGAAGCCCAATATTTAATCTCCTTATGATCCCCTACGTAGCCTAAATAAGCACTACATGGTCTTCACTTTTCATAAGACAATTTAACCTACGCCAATCATAAAGTCTTGGAGAGTGAAGGAGATCCATAGGAGTTCGATAGATCGTCGCCCACACGACGTTCGGACGAGGTGCGAGGAATACGTAGGAAGATCGCAAGTGTTGGAGTTGTGTACTTAATGTCTAGATTTAAGTATCGGTAAACTCCCGGTCATAGCGTTTAACCTATTTAATTAATAAACAATTATTTGCAATTAATTATTATTAATTAATTATGCAAAATATAGTCCTGGATTTTATACGTTGTAGTTAGTATGGTGTGTCGGGCCCACACAGAAGATCATACTATCGGTTACTCGTATTTAATCGAACAGTTGCTCACGACCTAGATGGACACGGACTAATCCATCGGTATAGTCGTTGTGTGAGAGAGAAAATAATTTATCTTAATTATTTTATCACACTTGTACACTTGGTGTATTGGGCGGATCAGCTTGAGATTTATTGATTAGGATTGCCTTGGATAATCAATTTAAATCTCAGAGTATTTTATTCTTAATCCCCGATATTATTGCGGGTGTGTATATTTAATATAAGTGACTTTGATTTTCCAAAGGAATTAACCGATTTAATTATTGGGTTAATTACCGGTTGAGTTGGGTCACTATATTTTATATACGACATGCCGTGAATACTTGACGGGAAAGTGTATCCCGTAAGGGTTGATAATATCCCCGAGATGAGTTCATAAGGAATTATTATGTAAACCCTGCAGGTGGATTTAATCCGCATAATAATTAAGGTTGAACGGTACTATTCTCGGATACAAGAAATGAATAATATTTATTGAGCAATAAATAAATTTATTCATGGATATTTAAATCTTAAATACACGGAATAAATAATACTAATCGGAGAAATATTATTTGATATAATATGGATAAATATTGGGAGTGCAATTTTATTTATATAGTGGAAAATAAATAAAATTAATATTGATAAGAATTAATGGATTTGGGTTGGACCCAATTTAATTTTCAATATTAGAAGCCCAATATTTAATCTCCTTATGATCCCCTACGTAGCCTATATAAGCACTACATGGTCTTCACTTTTCACAACCTAAGATACGCCAATCTAAAAGTCTTGGAGAGTGAAGGAGATCCATAGGAGTTCGATAGATCGTCGCCCACCCGACGTTCGAACGGAGTGCAAGGAATACGCGGGAAGATCGCAAGGTCATCAAAGGTGTTTGATTTCGTTTCTCCGCACAACGAATCGAAGGTAAAATCATAAACTCTTCTATGATTTTATGTGTATTAATTGTAGCGTATACATGAACACACGATCCGGGTAAACGTACGAACTTCGGGGACGGGGATTCGAGATCCCCGGCGAAGATCGGGAAACCCTCGAACCGAGTCGAGGGTGGCGGTCGAGCCCTAGGGCTTCGACCGCCGGCGCGCGGGTAAGGGGAAGCCCCGGCTGGACGCCGGGGCATGCGATCGACGTGAAGTCGATCGCTGGGGGTTCGGCCGTGGGCTGGTGCCACGGCGGAGTGAACCCCCTGGCCACCTCTCGCCCGGCGGCGCGCGCACGGGAGGAACCCCGGCTTCGGCCGGGGCTAGCGATCGCGGCTGGTGCGCGATCGCGAGGGAAGCCGCGGCTGGGCCGCGGCGGGTCAGCTGGAGGCTGACCGCCCTCCTCCGGCGGTCGTGGTGAGTCACCGGACTCACCACGGGGGGCTGCTGGGCAGCCCCGGCGATCGCGTTATGCGATCGCGAGCCCCCCCCCCGCGGCGGGGGCTCGGCTAGGGTTTCTAGCCGCGGGGTTTTTCCCGCGGCGATGATTCTCTCGTCGGGCCCGGTTCCGTCGTACGGTGGTTCGCGTTCGTGGATCCGACTCGTGGGGGACTTCGGCTGGGGGCGGGCTGCGTGTCTTTGGGCGCGTAGTCTCCAAAGGTCGGACTCCTGCGGATGAGTCGGGAATCCGATTATTCCGGCGATGAAGGATTTCGTTCGGGTTATTATTTTCCGCAAATTTTAATAGCCCGGGATATCGATTTCCAACAACTGGTATCAGAGCGTTTGGTTTCGTGTTCATGTATATGTTCGATTATTGTTCTACCTTGCAGGGATTTCCGGCTATCATGGTTGATTTAATTATTGTTAATTAATGTTCATGATTATTCGTTTATTAAACTCTCGGACATGTCGAGATTCGTTTTGTGTGGATGAATGTTTGTAATAGTAAAAATTCGGGGGTTGACCGAATTTAGGATTTATTATTACGTTCTTTATTTTTCCGGAAAATGTATAGGGTCGATTTCATGTATAGAATCGATACCGGATATTGTAATTTAATTCTTGTAATTTTAATTACGTTGGTTCGATGTTGAGACGATCGCCGGAAGACGAAGAAGATGTGACGTAGAAGACGAAGGACCGAAGGGCCGATCATCCCCATGATCGACCCTTGCATCGATCAAGGTGGAGGGGGCGACGCCTCCCTTGGCCGTGGGCTGCCGCCGGTGGGTGGTGGCTGGCCGGCTGGGGTGTGGCGGCGGCGGCCCTCCTCTTAGATGATCGACCGATGGTGGTGGGGTGGTGCGGGGACTCCCAACCCGCGCTACTCCTACCATAATCCAACTTTCCTAAATTGATTCGGGTTTCCTATTTGAGTGTCTTCCTTTTAGGAAACTCTCATGGATTAGGAAAAGAGTTAATTGAATTAATTTTATTCCTATTTGTTTTATTTCCTTTATGGAGATATTCATGGATTAGGAATTTAATTAATTTAGTATTAATTTATTTCCTATTTGATTATTCCTATTCTTGGGAATTTTCATTAGATGGAAATTAATTGATAATGGAAAGTAGAAGAGTCCTAAATTTATTTTTGTTTCCTTATTCTATTATAGAAGTCTTCTAGAATATTTCGAGTTTTACTTGGATAGATTATTCTAAAAGATTTAATAGAATTAGATGGGAAATTAAATAAATAAAAATATTAATAATATTTAATTTTATTTTTGATATATTCGATTGACTTAATTTTCGAATTGAGTAACTTTTGGATTAATTGAAAATAAATAGATTTAAATATTAGAAATTAATATTCTCGTCACATGGAGCATTCAAGAACGAAGACTGAAGACTAGAAGATGCGTACGGAGATGGGATAAAGCCATGATAGTCGGAAAATAATTTTCTAGCATTATTTTGACTATGTGTTACTATGTGCTTTATTGCTTGTATGCATGCTATATGTGTTTACTTTATGCACTAGATAGCGTATCCCTTTATTGTAAAAAGCTAAGTGGGAGAGGGGATGGAAACATTCCCATGGTCTCCATTACTGTTCTCTTGGTGACTCTTATGGACTTTCGAAGTTCGTATAGACGAGTCATTGGAGGAGAATTCTTGTAATTCCTTTTATAAGAAACATTGATCGAGCTTATCAAACAATGCCTAATTTGTCTTTCTGAAACTGACTTCATGTCGACTCATTCTCACCCCGGGGAGTGGAATGGAGCCAAAGCCACTTGGTCATGTGGATGACACAAATTAGAAACATTCGTACCATTCTTTGATAGGTGGGTCGATTGTCTGCTCGGCTCCCTCATTTATGAGAGATAGGGTCGTTCGCATGGTGAATCACTGGTTAGAAACTTCGAGTTTCACTTATGATTCTCCGCGTCTTGATTTACAAGATCAAATGGATCAAGTAATTGGATTTCAATTATATAAATCTTTTTGGTATGGTAAACGTCCACACGAACGTGGCTTGCTGTACTGAATGGGATTTTAGAATAATTGATGTAGACAGTTATAGGAAATTGTGAGGGATTGCGAATTATCGTAAACGTCCACACGAACGTGGCTTGCGGTGACATAACAATTCTAAACGATTCGCCTTGGTACTGAGTAATGGTTTACACTTAGGTACGCTTTATAGTATTCTTCCCAACGAAGTAACGCTATAATGATGTACGACCAAAGCAAACCTAATTGCTAAATCATTTGGGTGGGTAAACGTCCACACGAACGTGGCTTGCCTTACCTGATGGGATTTTAGATGTAATCAGTAATTTAATGATATTATTCCAGGGAAATAATGTCGGATATTAAATTAATTGTTTGTTTAAATGTGCTTATAGGTTTAGAAAATTGCTATGAATCCACTTGAATTGATACTTGAGGAATTTGACGCACTGGTTCCATACTGTGTTGAATGGAAAGAAGAGTTAGACATTGCTCAGACTGTAAAGGAGTACAAAGACGTACTCAGTGAAACTTGTCCTCCTAGACCCACCATTAACTCAACTGATGAGGAAATAGTTGACTTTGAAAAGTGGGATAGTGCTCATGCATTAGCCGCTAATCATGATGTCATGCTTAAACTCAAGTTGATGTTTGGACATGATGGGGAGGCTAGAAAAGAGGCGATGAGGATACTCATAAAGATCTGTTGCTTCGAGGAAACACTTGATCATGTTTTTGAGATGATGGATCTTTTAGACGAGTTGAAACAATCGCAAGCTCTTATAGCCAAAGCCAAAGGTTTCGGACCTAATGGCAAGGGAAAGGAGAAGAAGACAAGGGAGTCCAGTGGTCCTAAGGGACTTGGACCAAATGGTGGGATAAAGAAGCCTTCTGGCAAATATCCCCAAGGGAAGCAGTCTGAGTACTGGGGGTCTACATCTTGTCCTCTCAAAGGTACAAATTTTTCTTTAGTCGTAAAACATAGTCAGCGGTATTATGTACCAGAATTCTGGTGTGTAGATATGGAACCACTGACGGTATGTGCATTTTAAATGCAGGGGTTCCAGAAAACCCGGCGACTTAGATAAGAAGAGTTCGAGTCCACATGGGCAAAGCTGTTGAGGAAGCAGCAATTGCAGTGGAAGACGTTTATCTATCTGTTTGATAGTTATAGGATTTCATTCCAAGTTTATTGCTTTGTACCTTTTATTTTAGAAAGAACTTTTGTTCTGGTTTTCTATTATTAATGGATATTTTATTTCTTTAATCATTTGATGGTTTAGATAAGAAATAATGGCGATATCTATTCTGGTACATTAGATAGCAATATATGAATGATGAATCCTTAGTCTACCACGATGCAACAAACCGTTATATATAAACTTGTTTTACTTGTTAGATGTATTTCTTCATTAATCATTATACTTGTGAATTCTTGAACTTGGTAGTACCTATTCAAAAGGGATTCAAAAGGTCGAAATTGATTTGATCAATTATAGTTGGAGGAATGGACCTCCCGACCTAAGAATCAAATTTTTGGAAGAAGATACAACTAAGTTAACCTTTCTGGATAAAGGATGGAGTTCGGACAAGTATTGAGAATGATTAAAGATGATATATGCAGACATATGTGTAAATAAGAAAGGTATGAGTAGTTTCCTTTTAAGGAATACTTGAAGATGGATTAGAATACTTGATGTGCCATAAAAGCGAAGTGTTTCTAACACAAAGCTATTATGGGGAACCTTCAAAGTATATCCATTAGAAGCCTGCGACTTGTTCGCGGAGGCTATCACCTATCTAAATAACACATAGCATAAATCAAGAATTGAGATTAAGTCTCAAACGACTGCACCATACACTGATGTGTAGACATGGTGTGTCAGGAATAAGAAATAGAATTCTAATAGTAAAAGGACAAGTTTATTCGGAACCACCTATGTTCTATGGATATTTCTGGATACAACGACACATTCGATGTAGTTGTAGAATATCTTAGAAGAACAAGTAATTGTATGTTCAATAGTACCACGGACCAGAAGGGTGTCTTCGCCCGGTTCTTGAAGAAAACTATTAGATGAACTACAAATGCCCTAACGAACAAGGTACTTTATAATGAGGAAAGAGAAGACTGAGGACCATCCTAACCGAGTATTAGTACACCACTAACTGCACCTAATGTTATTACTGTTATACACCGGAACGCCATTGCAGTGGGAGGTTGTTAAGCAACCGGAGATGTTCATAAGACTGGAGGAGTTTTTTTTTGAACTCTGGATCTAGTAGACATGAAATCGATCCCTAGTTCTGCATAGGAGGCAGTACTAATCTAAATGTGCCTACTTGGGTAGCAATAAGTATTATTGTTAAGAGGCAAGATCATTTAGAAGTACAAGCTTAGTAAATCCATTTATGGATTATCACAAAGCTGTAAATTGTAAAGATTGCGAATTGATGAGATAGTCCATTTCTATGGATTCATCAAAGGGCATAGATAAGAAAGGTGTATTGGAGACGTAATGGAAACAAAGTGGTGTTTCTCGGAATTTTGTGTAGATGACACTTTGTCGTTGGCAACAATGTAAAATTGTTGTCAGACATAAAATAAAGGTTGTCTGAATAAATCGAGATATGAGATTAAGATGAAGTTGGATCATGTTCTTAGAAATCTTTCGATCTCTAGATAAGAACATTTGTACTTCTCTTAAGATATCTTATACGATTATGGTTTGTTTTAAACATGCACAATTCTGAGAAAGGTTATTGCCTTTCAGGAACAGAATACATCTATCTAAAGGTATGTGTTTCGAACACATAAAGGAGATGGATATAGACAAAGCAGTTTCCTACACTTTGAGTGTAGAGAGCTTTGTAAATGCGATGTTATAAAACAAGAACCCGATATCAACTATGCGGTTAGCGTAGTGGGAGGATATCAAAGTAATCTGGATAAGAGATATTCGAATGCTGTAAAAGTACTTGGAAGTACTGGATTACTAAGCAAGACGAAATCTTCTTAGATTACAATTTTTCTCAGATCCAAAACCAGAGAAAGACCAGTGTAAGTCGATATCAGGCTATGTGTTCACTTTTAGAAGAGGTGGAACCTAAGGGTGAAAGAGTGATAAGCGTGATGCTTCTCGGACTCTATCATAAACCGAAAAGCAGCCTCAGAGGCAGCGGAAGTTTTGGTTGGGTTCCGGAATGACCTCTGAATTTGGATATGATTTTTGGTTCACCAAAGGCTATGTATATAGCGGTGCATGGAGAACTGGAAGAAGTCATGAGTTCAAAAGGTGATGATTGCTGGAAATCGATATCCCGGGATATCAAAAATTGCGGAACCGATAACCCCGAACGAAATCCCGTCGCCGGAAACCGATCATGACTACCGACTCATCCGCAGGAGTCCGACCTTTGGAGACTACGCGCCCGAAGACACGCAGCCCGCCCCCAGTCGAAGTCTCCCGCGAGTCGGAAATCACCAACGCAAACCACACGCGAAGAACCGGGCTCGACGAGAGCATCGCCGCGGGATGAACCCGCGGCTAACCCTAGCCGAACCCCGACGCGGGGTTCGCGATCGATTGATCGCGTGGGGCTGCCCAGCAGCCCCCGGCGGTGAGTCCGGCGACTCACCGCCACCGCCGAGGAGGGCGGTGCGCCCAGCGCACCAGCCGCGGCTCGCCCGGCGATCGACCACGCGGTCGATCGCATGCCCCGGCTCCAGCCGGGGCGTCCTCGTGTGGGCCCCGCGATCGACGCCCTTAGGGCTCGATCGCACCCCTCGGCTCCCAGCCGAGGGTCCTTCGAACGTTCGCCGGGGATCTCGAATCCCCGTCCCCGAAGTTCGTCGTTTTCCGGATCTTGTGTTCATGTACATATTACAATTTAATTCACATAAAATCACACGAAGGAGTTTATGATTGTACCTTTGATTCGTTGTGCGGAGAAACGAAATCAAGTTGAAGACCTTTGAATCTACCCACGTATTCCTTGCACTTCGTTCGAACGTCGGGTGGGCGACGATCTATCGAACTCTTATGGGTCTCCTTCAACTCTCTAGAATATCAAGTATGATAATCTTGTCTTGTGATTTATGAAGGCCATGTAGTGCTTTTATAAGCTACGTAGGGGATCTAAAGGAGGTGGAATATTGGGCTTCCAATATTGAAGATTAAATTGAGCCCAATGCTCAAGTCCATTAATCCTTATCAATATTAATTAATTTATTTTCCACTATATAAATTAATTGCACTCCCAATATTAAACCATATTATATCAAATAATATTTCTCCGGTAGTATTTATTTATTCCGTGTATTTAAGATTTAAATATCCATGAATAAAATTAATTTATTGCTAATTAATTTATTCATCTCTTTAATCCGAGACTAGTATCATTCAACCTTAATTATTGTGCGGAACGAATCCACTCATGAGGTTTACACAATAATTCCTTATGAACTCATCTCGGGGATATTATCAACCCTTACGGGATACACTGTCCGGTCAATTATTCACGGCATGCCATATATAGAATATAGTGACCCAACTTAACCGGAAATTAACCCAATAATTAAATCGGTTAATTCCTTTGGTAAATCAAAGTTACTTATATTAAATATACACACCCGCAATAATATCGGGGATTAAGAATAAAATACACTGAGACTCGAATCGATTATCGCCGGCAATCCTAATCGATGAATCTCAACGATCCGCTCAATACACCAAGTGTACAAGTGTGATAAAATAATTAAGATAAATTATTTTCTCTCTCACACAACGACTATACCGATGGATTGGTCCGTGTCCATCTAGGTCGTGAGCAACTGTTTGATTAAATACGAGTAACTTATAGTATGATCTTCTGTGCGCCCATGCTTGCACCATACTAACTTCAACGTATAAAATCCAGGACTATGATTTGCATATATTTAATTAATAATAATTAAACGCAAAACAATTGTTTGTTAATTTAATAGATTAAATGCTATGATCGGGAGTTTACCGTTACTTAAATCTAGACATTAAGTACACAACTCCAACAATCTCCCACTTGTACTAAGGTCTAGTCATTTCCTCCAAACTCCCGGTTCCCATACTCATCACGTGCTTAAGGTGTACTTCCGAGAAGTACTATGTGAATGAGCACTCTAGGTTGCCGCTCTGAAGTTATCTTGGTGACTACTACGTCGTCTCCCTTGACGATGACTCGTATCAGGTGGTACTTGCACTATGTGTTATCATCACTTTTAGACTTATGACTTCTTCCAGTTTATCATGCACCGCTATAAAATAGCCTTTGATAAACTAAGAGTCATTTCCAAGTCTTAGAGGTTATCCTGGAATCTAACCAAAACTTCCGCTGCCTCTGAGGCTGCTGTTCGGTTATGAGAGAGCCTGAGAAGCATCCTGCTTATCACTCCTACATATTAAAGGTTCCACCTTTCCCAAAAGTGAACACATAGCCTGATATCGACTTACACTGGTCCTTCTTTGATTTGAGATCTGAGAATGTGTAATCTAAGAAGATTTCTGAAAATCTCTTGTCCAGATTACTCACGATATCCTCCCACTACGCAAACCGCATAGTTGATATCAGTTTCTTGTTTATCAACATTGCATCTAAACTTTCCACATTAGGTGTAGGAAACTGTTTAGTATCATCTATCTCTTTTATGTGTTCGAAACACATGACCTTAGATAGATATACATATTCTGTCTCTGAAAGGCAACGACCTTTCTCAGAATTATGCATGTTTAAAACAAACCATAATCGTATAAGATATCTAGGAGAAGTACAATGTTCTTATCCCTAGATCATGAGATCTTAAGAACATGCTCTAACTTCTACTTAATCTTATATCCCGATTTATTTAGACAACCATTATTTTATGTCTGACAATATCTTTACATTGTTGCCAATGATAAAATGTTATCTACATAAAATCTCCGAGAAACACCACCTTGTTTCCATTACGTCTCCAATACACCTATCGTCTCTGCCTTTTGATGAATCCATTGAATGGATTATCTCATCAATTCGCAAGTTCCACGATTCATAGCTTTGTAACCATCCATAAATGGATTTACCAAGCTTGTACTCTAAATGATCTAGCCTCTTAACAATAATCTTTATTGTTTTTCCAAGCAGGCTCATTTAGATCCAGTACTGCCCTTATGCAGAGCCAGGGATCGATTTCATGTTTACTAGATCCAGAGTCCGAACTCCTCTAGTCTTATGAATATCTCCGGTTGTTCAACAACCTCCCACTGCAATGGCGTCCCGGTGTATAACAGTAATAACAATAGGTGCAGTGTGTGGTGTACTTCTACTCGGTTTTGCTGGTTCCCAGTCTTTTGTCCTTTTTCTCATTCCAAGGTATTAATTCAGTTCAGGCTTTGTGGTTCATCTAATAGTCTTCCTCTATGAACCGAACGAAAGTTCTTCTGGTTCATAGTACTATAGAACACACAATACTTCGTTCACCTAGGATATCCTACAATTACACAGAGTGTGCTATTGTCTCCAGAAATATCCATAGAACATAGGTTGTTCCGAACAACTTGTTCTCTCTTACTTTTAGATTTCCATTTCTTATTTTCAACGCACCACCTTTACACGTAAGTGTATGGCGCGGCCCTTTGGGATTGAATCCCAATCTTTGATCATGCTATGTGTTATTTAGATGATATCCATAATGAAATAAGGAAATAAAATAATTTAGGACTCATATACTTTCCAAATTTATTTTATTCCTAATCCATGAATATTCCCATTAGTAGGAATAATCAAATAGGAAAATAAATTTAATACTAAATTAATTCTTTTCCTATTCCATGAAAATTCCATAAAAGAAATAATCAAAATAGGAAAACCGAATTAAAATAGGAAAGTAAATTTCCGGACGGGAATAGCATGGGGTGGGAGTCCCCACGCCACCCTCGACCCACGCCTAGGAGGTGGCCGGCCACCATCGCCGGCGGCTCCTCCATGTGAGGGTCGATCGATCCTCATGGATCGACCATGGGGATGGTCGATCCGAGCCCTAGCCCCTTCTCGTCATCTTGTCTTCTCCGGCGGTCTCGATTCATTGATCCAATCGCAAGATAAATTACAATAATCTAAATCACAATTCCGGTATCGATTCTATACATGAAATCGACCCTATACATTTTCCGGAAAATAAAGAACGTAATAATAAATCCTAAATTCGGTCAACCCCCGAATTTTTACTATTACAAACATTCAACCACACAAAACGAATCTCGACATGTCCGAGAGTTTAATCATGATAATTAATTAAAGAAAAAACAATAATTAAATCCAACCATGATAGCCGGAAATCCTGCAAGGTAGAACAATAATCGAACATATACATGAACACGAAACCAAACGCTCTGATACCAATTGCTGGGATTCGATGTCCCGGGCTATCAAAAAATTGCGGAACCGATAACCCGACCGAAAACCCGTCGCCGGAAATCGCACGAACACCGACTCATCCGCCGGAGTCCGACCTTTGGAGACCACGCGCCCGAAGGCACGCAGCCCGCCCCCAGCCGAACCCCCGCGAGTCGGAAACTACGAACGCGAACCACACGCGAAGAACCGGGCTCGACAAGAGCGTCGCCGCGGGATGAACCCGCGGCTAAACCCTAGCTGAACCCCATCGCGGCTGGGGTTCGCGATCGCCGTGCATGGCGATCGCTGGGCTGCTCCGGCAGCCCCGGGCGGTGAGTCCGGCGACTCACCGCCATCACCGACAGGAGGGGGGAGACCACCAGTCGCGGCGCGAAGCCGCGACGGTCCCCGGCGATCGAGCTAGGGCTCGATCGCCCCAGCCGCGGCGTCCAGCCGCGGCCTCTCCCCTTGCGCACACCACCGGCGAAGGGAGGCCGGGGGGTTCGCCCCGCCGTGGCACCAGCCCACGGCCGAACCCCCAGCGATCGACTTCACGTCGATCGCTCGCCCCGGCGTGCAGCCGGGGCTTCCCTCACGCCCGCGCGCCGGCGGTCGAACCCTAGGGTTCGGCCGCCTCTTGTTCGATCCCGACGGGGATCGCGTGATCCCCGTATCCCGGTCTCGACGTTCCCGGATCGTCTTGTTCATGTACATATTACAATTAACAAGCACAAATAATCATAGAGGGGGTTTTATGATTATTACCTCGATTCGTTGTACGGAGAAACGAAATCAAACGATGACCTTGCGATCTTCCTACGTATTCCTCGCACCTCGTCCGAACGTCGTGTGGGCGACGATCTATCGAACTCCTATGGATCTCCTTCACTCTCCAAGACTTTATGATTGGCGTAGGTTAAAATTGTCTTATGAAAAGTGAAGACCATGTAGTGCTTATATAGGCTACGTAGGGGATCATAAAGAGATTAAATATTGGGCTTCTAATATTGAAGATTAAATTGGGTCCAACCCAAATCCATTAATCCTTATCAATATTAATTTTATTTATTTTCCACTATATAAATAAAATTGCACTCCCAATATTTATCCATATTATATCAAATAATATTTCTCCGGTTAGTATTATTTATTCCGTGTATTTAAGATTTAAATATCCATGAATAAATTTATTTATTGCTCAATAAATAATATTCATTTCTTATATCCGAGACTAGTACCGTTAAACCTTTACTATTGTGCGGAACGAATACACTCATTAGGTTTACACAATAATTCCTTATGAACTCATCTCGGGGATATTATCAACCCTTCCGGGATACACTTTCCCGTCAAGTATTCACGGCATGTCATATATAAAATATAGCGACCCAATTTTACCGGTAATTAACCCAATAATTAAATCGGTTAATTCCTTTGGAAAATCAAAGTCTCTAATATTAAATATACACACCCGCAATAATATCGGGGATTAAGAATAAAATACTCTGAGGTTTAAATTGATTATCCAAGGCAATCCTAATCAATAAATCTCAAGCGATCCGCCCAATACACCAAGTGTACAAGTGTGATAAAATAATTAAGATAAATTATTTTCTCTCTCACACAACGACTATACCGATGGATTGGTCCGTGTCCATCTAGGTCGTGAGCAACTGTTCGATTAAATACGAGTAACCGATAGTATGATCTTCTGTGTGCCCATGCACACCATACTAACTACAACGTATAAAATCCAGGACTATATTTTGCATAATTAATTAATAATAATTAAATGCAAATAATTGTTTATTAATTAAATAGGTAAAATGCTATGATCGGGAGTTTACCGATACTTAAATCTAGACATTAAGTACACAACTCCAACAAGTTAGTGGTGTACCACTACTCGGTTAGGCTTGTTCTCAGTTTTTCCTTTCCTCATTCTAAAGTACTTTGTCAATTAGGGCATTGTAGTTCTTCTAATAGTTTTCCTCTAAGAACCGGGCGAGGACAACCCTCTGGTTCGTAGTACTATTGAACATACAATTACTTGTTCTTCTAGGATATTCTACAATCACATTTAATGTGCCGTTGTATCCAGAAATATCCATAGAACATAGGTAGTTCCGAACAAACTTGTCCTTTTACTATTAGAATTCCATTTCTTATTCCTGACACACCATGTCTACACATTAGTGTATGGTGTAGTCGTTTGAGACTTAGTCTCAATCTTTGATTTATGCTATGTGTTATTCAGGTAGGTGATAGCCTCCGCGAACAAGTCGCAGGCTTCTAATGGATATACTTTGAAGGTTCCCCTTAATTGCCTTGTGTTGAAAAACACTTCGCTTTTATGGCACATCAAGTATTCTAATCCATCTTCGAGTATTCTTGAAAGAACAACTCGTACCTCTCTAATTACACATGTCACCGCATTAATCATAAATCATTTTCAATACTAGTCCGAATTCCATCCTTTATCCAGAAAGGTTAACTTAGTTGTATCATCTTTCAAGATCGATTCTTAGGTCGGGAGGTCCATTCCTCCAACTATAATTGATCAAATCAATTTCGACCTTTTGAATCCCTTTTGAATAGATACTACCAATTTCAAGAATTCACAAGTATAATGATTGATAAGAGAAATACACCTAATAAGTAAAACAAGTTATACATAACAATTTGTTGCATCGTGGTAGACTAAGGATTCATCATTCATATATTGCTATCTAATGTACCAGAATAGATAACACCATTATTTCTTATCTAAATCACTCAATGATTAAAGAAATAAATATCCATTCATTAATAAAGAAAACCAGAACAAAAGTTCTTTTTCAAAATAAGGGGTACATAAAGTAATAACTTAAAATGAAATCCTAAAACAGATAAATGTCTTCCACTGCAACCGCTGCTACCCCAACAGCTTCGCCCATGTAGACTCGAACTCTTCTTCTCTAAGTCGCTGGGTTTTCTGGAACCCCTGCATTTAAAACAATGCACATACCGTCAGTGGTTCCATATCTACACACCAGAATTCTGGTAGATAATACCGCTGACTATGTTTTTACGACTAAAGAAAAATTCGTACCTCTGAGAGGACATTCAGACTTCCAGTGTCCAGACTTGTTGCATCGGAAGCACTTGCCCCTTGGCTTACTAGCCCCCACTCGTGGTCCATTCTTCTTGGCACCACTGGGTTTCATGGCTTGCTTCCTTTTCTTGCCCCTACCTCCAATAGCTTTCAAGCTTTTGGACTTGGTAGCCACAAGCGCTTGAGACTTGCCCTTCTTGTAGATCCCCTCTGTCGCCTTCAGTTCAGTCAGGAGTTGCGCAAGAGTATAAGATAGTTTACCCATATTATAGCTCATACGAAACTGCTCAAACTTAGGGGTCAGAGACTGGAGTATGATGTCGACTTGCGTCTCACCATCAATCATAGCTCCTAGGACCTCCAATTCATTCAACAAACTCATCATCTTGAGAACGTGCTCCTCAACGGGCGTTCCTTCAGACTGAGTAGTCGACATGAGGACTCTCATGGCTTCTTGCCTACCCGCACGGTCATGATGCCCAAACATATCCTTGAGGTTAAATAACATATCCTCGGCAGTGTTCATCGACTGATGCTGGGTTTGGAGTACATTTGACATAGAAGCCAAAATATAGCACCTAGCCATTTCATCAGCCTTTTTCCACTTCCGATATGCTTCCTTTTCCTCATCAGTTGAGGCAGCCGTGGGTTCAGCAGGGCATTGCTCATAGAGTACAAACTTGTACTCTTCAGCAGTCAGGACAATGTCTAAATTTCTCTTCCAATCAATGTAGTTTGGACCAGTGAGTTTTTGTTCCTTGAGTATCATAGAAAGTGGATTCATAGCTATTCTCTAAATCTATAAGCACATGTAAACAAACAATCAATTTAATGTCCGATATTATCTCCCTTAAATAATATCATTAAATTACTAATTGCGTCTAAAATCCCATCAGGTAAGGCAAGCCACGTGGTGTGGACGTTTACCCACCCAAATGATTTAGCAATTAGATTTTCTTTGGTCATACATCGATTATAGCGTAACTTCGTGGTGAAGAATACTATAACGCGTATCTAAGTGTAAACCATCACTCAGCACTAAAGTACATCGCTTGGAATTGCTACGTCACCGCAAGCCACGTGGTGTGGACGTTTACGACAATTTCACAACTCTTCACAATCACTTATAACTGTCTACATCAATTAATCCAAAATCCGTTAGCATAGCAAGCCACGTGGTGTGGACGTTTACTACACCAAGAGATTTTTATAATTGACTCCCAATTACAAGATCCATTCGATTTCGTAGATCAAGACTCGGAGAATCATAAGTGAAACTCGAAGTTTCTAACCAGTGATTCGCCATGCGAGCGACCCTATCTCTCATAAATGAGGGAGCCGAGCAAACAATCGACCCACCTATCAAAGAATGGTACGAAGGTCTCTAATTTGTGTCATCCACATGACCAAGTGGCTTTGGCTCCATTCCACTCCCCGGGGTGAGAATGAGTCGACTTGAAGTCAGTTTCAGAAAGACAAATTAGGCATTGTTTGATAAACTTGATCAATGTTTCTTGTAAAAGGAATTACAAGAATTCTCCTCCAATGACTTGTCTATATGAACTTCGAGAGTCCATAAAAGTCACCAAGAGAACAGTGATGGAGACCATGGGAATGTTTCCATCCCCTCTCCCACTTAGCTTTTTACGATAAAGGGATACGCTATCTGTTGGAAATCGATATCCCGGGCTATTAAAATTTGCGGAAAATAATAACCCGAACGAAATCCATCATCGCCGGAATAATCGGATCCCCGACTCATCCGCAGGAGTCCGACCTTTGGAGACTACGCGTCCGAAGATACGCAGCCCGCCCCCAGCCGAAGTCCCCCACGAGTCGGATTCACGAACGCGAACCACCGTACGAGCCGGGGCCCGACCGAACACCCAGCGAGGCCCGAAGGCCGCGAGCATCCAGCCGAGCCCCCGCACGGGGCTCGCGATCATCTCGCGATGATCGCTGGGGATGCACGAGGCATCCCCGGGGCTGCTCGTAGCAGCCCCGCAGCGAGTCCACGACTCGCTGCTCGCGGCGGGGTTCAGCCCCGTACGCCCGCTACGGGCGAACCCGTAGCAAGTACAGGGCAGCTACGGGCGACCCCGTAGCATACCCGCGATCGAGCTCACGGGCTCGATCGCCCCTCGGCTCCAGCCGAGGGCTTCTCCGTGCGACGCCGCCGGTCGATGAGGGCTGGGGTTCATCCGCCGTGGCACCAGCCCACGGCGAACCCCGGTGGTCGACCCGAGGTCGACCCCACGCCCCGGCGTCCAGCCGGGGCTCATCCTCTTCGTCCGCGCGCCGGCGGTCGAACCCTAGGTTCGGCCGCCACCCTCGATCCCATCGAGGGTTCCTCGATCTTCGCCGGGGATCTCGAATCCCCGTCCCCGAAGTTCGTACGTTTACCCGGATCGTGTGTTCATGTATATACCACAATAAATTCACACAAAATCATAAAAGGAGGGTTTATGATTTTACCTTCAATTCGTTGTACGGAGAAACGAATTAACGCGTTGATGACCTTGCGATCTTCCCACGTATTCCTTGCACCTTGTTCGAACGTCGTGTGGGCGACGATCTATCGAACTCCTATGGATCTCCTTCACTCTCCCCAACTTTATGATTGGCGTAACTTAGGTTCTCTTAGTTATGAAAAGTGAAGACCATGTAGTGCTTATATAGGCTACGTAGGGGATCATAAGGAGAATAAATATTGGGCTTCCAATATTGAAAATTAAATTAGGTCCAACCCAAATCTATTAATTCTTATCAATATTAATTTTATTTATTTTCCACTATATAAATAAAATTGCACTCCCAATATTATTCCATATTATATCAAATAATATTTCTCCGGTAGTATTATTTATTCCGTGTATTTAAGATTTAAATATCCATGAATAAATTTATTTATTGCTTAATAAATATTATTCATTTCTTATATCCGAGAATAGTACCGTTCAACTTTAATTATTATGCGGATTAAATCCACCTGCAGGGTTTACATAATAATTCCTTATGAACTCATCTCGGGGATATTATCAACCCTTACGGGTTACACTTTCCCGTCAAGTATTCACGGCATGTCGTATATAAAATATAGTGACCCAAATTAACCGGTAATTAACCCAATAATTAAATCGGTTAATTCCTTTGGAAAATCAAAGTCACTTATATTAAATACACACACCCGCAATAATATCGGGGATTAAGAATAAAATACTCTGAGATTTAAATCGATTATCCAAGGCAATCCTAATCAATAAATCTCAAGCGATCCGCCCAATACACCAAGTGTACAAGTGTGATAAAATAATTAAGATAAATTATTTTCTCTCTCACACAACGACTATACCGATGGATTGGTCCGTGTCCATCTAGGTCGTGAGCAACTGTTCGATTAAATACGAGTAACCGATAGTATGATCTTCTGTGTGCCCATGCAACACCATACTAACTACAACGTATAAAATCTAGGACTATATTTTGCATAATTAATTAATAATAATTAAATGCAAATAATTGTTTATTAATTAAATAAGTTAAATGCTATGACGGGGAGTTTACCGGTACTTAAATCTAGACATTAAGTACACAACTCCAACAATCTCCCACTTGTACTAAGGTCTAGTCATTTCCTCCAAACTCCCGACTCCCATACTCATCACGTGCTTAAGTTATACTTCCTAGAAGTATTATGTGAATGAGCAATCTAGGTCGCCGATCTGAAGTTATCTTGGTGACTACTGCGTCGTCTCTCTGACGATGATTCGTATCAGGTGGTACTGGCTCTATGTGTTATCATCACCTTTTGAACTTATGACTTCTTCCAGTTCTCCTTGCACCGCTATATACATAGCCTTTGGTGAACCAAGAATCATATCCAAGTTCAGAGGTCATCCCGGAACCTAACCAAAACTTCCGCTGCCTCTGAGGCTGCTTATTCGGTTTAAGATAGAGTCCGAGAAGCTTCACGCTTATCACTCTTTCTTCCTTAGGTTCCACCTCTTCTAAAAGGTGAACACATAGCCTGATATCGACTTACACTGGTCCTTCTCTGATTTTTGGATCTGAGAAACTGTAATCTAAGAAGATTTCGTTTTGCTAGTAATCCTGTACTACCAAGTACTTTTACAGCATTCGAATATCTCTTATCCAGATTACTTCGATATCCTCCCACTACGCAAACCGCATAGTTGATATCAGGTTCTTGTTTTATAACACCGCATTTACAAAGCCCTTTACACTCGAAGTGTAAAGAATCTGCTTTGTCTATATCTGTCTCCTTCATGTGCTCAAGACACATACCTTAGATAGATGCGTTCTGTTCTAGAAAGGCAATAACCTTTCTCAGAATTGTGCATGTTTAAAAACAAACCATAATCGTATAAGATATCTAAGGTGAAGTACAAACGTTCTTATCTAGAGATCGAAAGATTTCTAAGAACATGATCCAACTTCATCTTAATCTTATATCTCGATTTATTTAGACAACCCCTATTTTATGTCTTACAACGCTTTTACATTGTTGCCAATGATGAAGTGTTATCTACACAAAATTCCGAGAAACACCACTTTGTTTCCATTACGTCTCCAATACACCAATCTTGTCTATGCCTCTTGATGAATCCATAAAATGGACTGTCTCATCAATTTGCAAGTTCACAAGTTTCAGCTTTGTGATAATCCATAAATGGATTTACTAAGCTTGTACCTCTAAATGATCTTGCCCCTTTAACAATAATAAATTATTGCTATCCAAGTAGGCACATTTTAGATTAGTACTGCCTCCTATGCAGAACTAGGGATCGATTTCATGTCTACTAGATCCAGAGTTAAAACTCCTCCAGTCTTATGAACATCTCTGGTCGCTTAACAACCCCCCACTGCAATGGCGTTCCGGTGTATAACAGTAACAACATTAGGTGCAGTTAGTGGTGTACTACTACTCGGTTAGGCTGGTTTTCAGTCTTCTCTTTCTTCTTTATAAAGTACTTTGTCAGTTAGGGCATTGTAGTTCATCTAATAGTCTTCCTCTAAGAACCGGGCGAAGACACCCTTCTGGTTCGTAGTACTATTGAACATACAATTACTTGTTCTTCTAGGATATTCTACAATTACATCTCATTGTATCCAGAAATATCCATAGAACATAGGTGGTTCCGAACAAACTTGTTATTTTACCATTAAAATTCCATTTCTTATTCCTGACACACCATGTCTACACTTCAGTGTATGGTGTAGTCGTTTGAGACTTAATCTCAACCTTTGATTTATGCTATGTGTACTTTAGATAGGTAGTGGCCTCCGCGAACAAGTCGCAGGCTTCCAACGGATATACTTTGAAGGTTCCCCATAATAGCTTTGTGTTTGAAAACACTCCGCTTTTATGGCACAACAAGTAATCTAATCCATCTTCGAGTATTCTTGAAGGAACGACTCGTACCTTTTCTAATTACACATACCGCATTAACAATAAGTCATTTTCTATACTTGTCCGAATTCCATCCTTTATCCAGAAAGGTTAACTCAGTTGCATCATCTATCAAGATCGATTCTTAGGTCGGGAGGTCCATTCCTCCAACTATAATTGATCAAATCAATTTCGACCTTTTGAATCCCTTTTGAATAGATACTACCAAGTTCAAGAATTCATAAGTATAATGATTGATAAAGAAATACATCTAATAAGTAAAACAAGTTTATATAACGGTTTGTTGCATCGTGGTAGACTAAGGATTCATCATTCATATATTGCTGTCTAATGTACCAAAACAGATATCGCCATTATTTCTTATCTAAACCATCAAATGATTAAAGAAATAAAGTATCCATTAATGATAGAAAACCAGAACAAAAGTTCTTTCTAAAATAAAGGTACAAAGCAATAAACTTGAAATGAAATCCTATAACTATCAAACAGATAGATAAATGTCTTCCACTGCAACCGCTGCTTCCTCAACAGCTTTGCCCATGTGGACTCGAACTTTTCTTATCTAAGTCGCCGGGTTTTCTGGAACCCCTGCATTTAAAATGCACATACCGTCAGTGGTTCCATATCTACACACCAGAATTCTGGTAGATAACACCGCTGACTATGTTTTACGACTAAAGAAAATTCGTACCTTTGAGAGGACAAGATGTAGACCCCCAGTACTCAGACTGCTTTCCTTGGGGATATTTTCCAGAAGGCTTCTTTATCCCACCCTTTGGTCCAAGTCCCTTAGGACCACCGGACCCTCTTGTCTTTTTCTCCTTTCCCTTGCCTTTAGGTCCGAAACCTTTGGCTTTGGCTATAAGAGCTTGCGATTGTTTCAACTCGTCTAAAAGATCCATCATCTCAAAAACATGATCAAGTGTTTCATCGAAGTAACAGATCTTTACGAGTATCCTCATCGCCTCTTTTCTAGCCTCCCCATCATGTCCAAACAACAACTTGAGTTTAAGCATGACATCATGATTAATGGCTAGTGAACGAGCACTTTCCCATCTTTCAAAGTCAAATACTTCCTCATCAGTTGAGTTAATGGTGAGTCCAGGAGGACAAGTTTCACTGAGTACGTCTTTGTACTCCTTTGCAGTCTGAGCAATGTCTAACTCTTCTTTCCATTCAACATAGTATGGAACCAGTGCGTTAAATTCCTCAATTATCATCTCAAGTGGATTCATAGCAATTCTCTAAACCTATAAGCACATTTAAACAAACAATTAATTTAATATCCGACGTTATCTCCCTGGAATAACATCATTAAATTACTAATCACATCTAAAATCCCATCAGGTAAGGCAAGCCACGTGGTGTGGACGTTTACCCACCAAAATGATTTAGCAATTAGATTTTCTTTGGTCATACATCAATTATAGCGTAACTTCGTGGGGAAGAATACTATAACGCGTATCTAAGTGTAAACCATTACTCAGCACTAAAGTAAATCGCTTGGAATTGCTACATCACCGCAAGCCACGTGGTGTGGACGTTTACGATAATTTCACAACTCTTCACAATCACTTATAACTGTCTACATCAATTAATCCAAAATCCGTCAGCATAGCAAGCCACGTGGTGTGGACGTTTACTACACTAAGAGACTTTTATAATTGACTCCCAAATACAAGATCCATTAAATTTTGTAAATCAAGACTCGGAGAATCATAAGTGAAACTCGAAGTTTCTAACCAGTGATTCGCCATGCGAGCGACCCTATCTCTCATAAATGAGGGAGCCGAGCAGACAAACGACCCATCTATCAAAGAATGGCACGAAAGTCTCTAATTTGTGTCCTCTACATGACCAAGTGGCTCTGGCTCCATTCCACTCCCCGGGGTGAGAATGAGTCGACTTGAAGTCAGCTTTGGAAAGACAAATTAGGCATTGTTTGATAAACTCGATCAATGTTTCTTGTAAAAGGAATTACAAGAATTCTCCTCCAATGACTCGTCTATACGAACTTCGAAAGTCCATAAGAGTCACCAAGAGAACAGTAATGGAGACCATGGGAATGTTTCCATCCCCTCTCCCACTTAGCTTTTTATAATAAAGGGATACGCTATCTAGTGCATAAAATAAACACATATAGCATGCATACAAGCAATAAAGCACATAGTATCACATAGTCAAAATAATGCTAGAAAATTATTTTCCGACTATCATGGCTTTGTTGCATCTCCGTACGCATCTTCTAGTCTTCAGTCTTCGTTCTTGAATGCTCCATGTGACGAGAATATTAATTTCTAATATTTAAATCTATCTATTTTTGATTAATCCAAAAGTTACTTAATTCGAAAATTAAGTCAATCGAATATATCAAAAATAAAATTAAATATTATTTATATTTTTATTTATTTAATTTCCCATCTAATTCTATTAAATCTTTTAGAATAATCTATCCAAGTAAAACTCGGAATATTCTACAAGACTTCCATAATAGAATAAGGAAATAAATAAATTAGGACTCACTACTTTCCAAATTTATTTTTATTCCTAATCCATGAATATTCCCATGAGTAGGAATAATCAAATAGGAAAAATAAATTTTAGTACTAAATTAATTAAATTCCTAATCTTTGAATAATTCCATGAAGGAAATAAATCAATAGGAATAAAATTAATTCAATTAATTCTTTTCCTAATCCATGAGAATTTCCTAAAAGGAAGATACTCAAATAGGAAAGCCGAATTAATTTAGGAAAGTTGGATTGGTAGGAGTAACACGGGTTGGGAGTCCCCGCACCACCCCCACCGTCGACCGCCGCCCGGGAGGAGCACCGCCGCCGCCCTCAGCCCACGCGCCACCACCACCGGTGGCCGGCGTGGCCGGGAGCTCCCACGGACAGCCCCCACGCCGGCGATCGATCCATGGGGTCGATCATGGGGTTGATCGGCCCCTACGTCCATCGTCTTCTTCGTCACACTTTCTTCGTCTTCCGGCGATCGTCTCATCATCGAACCAACGTAATTAAAATTACAAGAATTAAATTACAATATCCGGTATCGATTCTATACATGAAATCGACCCTATACATTTTCTGGAAAATAAAGTGCGTAATAATAAATCCTAAATTCGGTCAACCCCCGAATTTTTTACTATTACAAACATTCAACCACATAAAAACGAATCTCGACATGTCCGAGAGTTTAATAATCATGATAATTAATTAAAAGACAATTAATTAAATCCAACCATGATAGCCGGAAATCCTGCAAGGTAGAACAATAATCGAGCATATACATGAACACGAAACCAAACGCTCTGATACCAATTGTTGGAAATCGATATCCCGGGCTATTAAAATTTGCGGAAAATAATAACCCGAACGAAATCCATCATCGCCGGAATAATCGGATCCCCGACTCATCCGCAGGAGTCCGACCTTTGGAGACTACGCGTCCGAAGATACGCAGCCCGACCCCAGCCGAAATCCCCCACGAGTCGGATCCACGAACGCGAACCACCGTACGAGCCGGGGCCCGACCGAACACCCAGCGAGGCCCGAAGGCCGCGAGCATCCAGCCGAGCCCCCGCACGGGGCTCGCGATCATCTCGCGATGATCGCTGGGGATGCACGAGGCATCCCCGGGGCTGCTCGTAGCAGCCCCGCAGCGAGTCCACGACTCGCTGCTCGCGGCGGGGTTCAGCCCCGTACGCCCGCTACGGGCGAACCCGTAGCAAGTACAGGGCAGCTACGGGCGACCCCGTAGCATACCCGCGATCGAGCTCACAGGCTCGATCGCCCCTCGGCTCCAGCCGAGGGCTTCTCCGCGCGACGCCGCCGGTCGATGAGGGCTGGGGTTCATCCGCCGTGGCACCAGCCCACGGCGAACCCCGGTGGTCGACCCGAGGTCGACCCCACGCCCCGGCGTCCAGCCGGGGCTCATCCTCTTCGTCCGCGCGCCGGCGGTCGAACCCTAGGTTCGGCCGCCACCCTCGATCCCATCGAGGGTTCCTCGATCTTCGCCGGGGATCTCGAATCCCCGTCCCCGAAGTTCGTACGTTTACCCGGATCGTGTGTTCATGTATATACCACAATAAATTCACACAAAATCATAAAAGGAGGGTTTATGATTTTACCTTCAATTCGTTGTACGGAGAAACGAATTAACGCGTTGATGACCTTGCGATCTTCCCACGTATTCCTTGCACCTTGTTCGAACGTCGTGTGGGCGACGATCTATCGAACTCCTATGGATCTCCTTCACTCTCCCCAACTTTATGATTGGCGTAACTTAGGTTCTCTTAGTTATGAAAAGTGAAGACCATGTAGTGCTTATATAGGCTACGTAGGGGATCATAAGGAGAATAAATATTGGGCTTCCAATATTGAAAATTAAATTGGGTCCAACCCAAATCTATTAATTCTTATCAATATTAATTTTATTTATTTTCCACTATATAAATAAAATTGCACTCCCAATATTATTCCATATTATATCAAATAATATTTCTCCGATAGTATTATTTATTCCGTGTATTTAAGATTTAAATATCCATGAATAAATTTATTTATTGCTTAATAAATATTATTCATTTCTTATATCCGAGAATAGTACCGTTCAACTTTAATTATTATGCGGATTAAATCCACCTGCAGGGTTTACATAATAATTCCTTATGAACTCATCTCGGGGATATTATCAACCCTTACGGGATACACTTTCCCGTCAAGTATTCACGGCATGTCGTATATAAAATATAATGACCCAACTTAACCGGTAATTAACCCAATAATTAAATCGGTTAATTCCTTTGGAAAATCAAAGTCACTTATATTAAATACACACACCCGCAATAATATCGGGGATTAAGAATAAAATACTCTGAGATTTAAATCGATTATCCAAGGCAATCCTAATCAATAAATCTCAAGCGATCCGCCCAATACACCAAGTGTACAAGTGTGATAAAATAATTAAGATAAATTATTTTCTCTCTCACACAACGACTATACCGATGGATTGGTCCGTGTCCATCTAGGTCGTGAGCAACTGTTCGATTAAATACGAGTAACCGATAGTATGATCTTCTGTGTGCCCATGCAACACCATACTAACTACAACGTATAAAATCTAGGACTATATTTTGCATAATTAATTAATAATAATTAAATGCAAATAATTGTTTATTAATTAAATAAGTTAAATGCTATGACGGGGAGTTTACCGGTACTTAAATCTAGACATTAAGTACACAACTCCAACAATCTCCCACTTGTACTAAGGTCTAGTCATTTCCTCCAAACTCCCGACTCCCATACTCATCACGTGCTTAAGTTATACTTCCTAGAAGTATTATGTGAATGAGCAATCTAGGTCGCCGATCTGAAGTTATCTTGGTGACTACTGCGTCGTCTCTCTGACGATGATTCGTATCAGGTGGTACTGGCTCTATGTGTTATCATCACCTTTTGAACTTATGACTTCTTCCAGTTCTCCTTGCACCGCTATATACATAGCCTTTGGTGAACCAAGAATCATATCCAAGTTCAGAGGTCATCCCGGAACCTAACCAAAACTTCCGCTGCCTCTGAGGCTGCTTATTCGGTTTAAGATAGAGTCCGAGAAGCTTCACGCTTATCACTCTTTCTTCCTTAGGTTCCACCTCTTCTAAAAGGTGAACACATAGCCTGATATCGACTTACACTGGTCCTTCTCTGATTTTTGGATCTGAGAAACTGTAATCTAAGAAGATTTCGTTTTGCTAGTAATCCTGTACTACCAAGTACTTTTACAGCATTCGAATATCTCTTATCCAGATTACTTCGATATCCTCCCACTACGCAAACCGCATAGTTGATATCAGGTTCTTGTTTTATAACACCGCATTTACAAAGCCCTTTACACTCGAAGTGTAAAGAATCTGCTTTGTCTATATCTGTCTCCTTCATGTGCTCAAGACACATACCTTAGATAGATGCGTTCTGTTCTAGAAAGGCAATAACCTTTCTCAGAATTGTGCATGTTTAAAAACAAACCATAATCGTATAAGATATCTAAGGTGAAGTACAAACGTTCTTATCTAGAGATCGAAAGATTTCTAAGAACATGATCCAACTTCATCTTAATCTTATATCTCGATTTATTTAGACAACCCCTATTTTATGTCTTACAACGCTTTTACATTGTTGCCAATGATGAAGTGTTATCTACACAAAATTCCGAGAAACACCACTTTGTTTCCATTACGTCTCCAATACACCAATCTTGTCTATGCCTCTTGATGAATCCATAAAATGGACTGTCTCATCAATTTGCAAGTTCACAAGTTTCAGCTTTGTGATAATCCATAAATGGATTTACTAAGCTTGTACCTCTAAATGATCTTGCCCCTTTAACAATAATAAATTATTGCTATCCAAGTAGGCACATTTTAGATTAGTACTGCCTCCTATGCAGAACTAGGGATCGATTTCATGTCTACTAGATCCAGAGTTAAAACTCCTCCAGTCTTATGAACATCTCTGGTCGCTTAACAACCCCCCACTGCAATGGCGTTCCGGTGTATAACAGTAACAACATTAGGTGCAGTTAGTGGTGTACTACTACTCGGTTAGGCTGGTTTTCAGTCTTCTCTTTCTTCTTTATAAAGTACTTTGTCAGTTAGGGCATTGTAGTTCATCTAATAGTCTTCCTCTAAGAACCGGGCGAAGACACCCTTCTGGTTCGTAGTACTATTGAACATACAATTACTTGTTCTTCTAGGATATTCTACAATTACATCTCATTGTATCCAGAAATATCCATAGAACATAGGTGGTTCCGAACAAACTTGTTATTTTACCATTAAAATTCCATTTCTTATTCCTGACACACCATGTCTACACTTCAGTGTATGGTGTAGTCGTTTGAGACTTAATCTCAACCTTTGATTTATGCTATGTGTACTTTAGATAGGTAGTGGCCTCCGCGAACAAGTCGCAGGCTTCCAACGGATATACTTTGAAGGTTCCCCATAATAGCTTTGTGTTTGAAAACACTCCGCTTTTATGGCACAACAAGTAATCTAATCCATCTTCGAGTATTCTTGAAGGAACGACTCGTACCTTTTCTAATTACACATACCGCATTAACAATAAGTCATTTTCTATACTTGTCCGAATTCCATCCTTTATCCAGAAAGGTTAACTCAGTTGCATCATCTATCAAGATCGATTCTTAGGTCGGGAGGTCCATTCCTCCAACTATAATTGATCAAATCAATTTCGACCTTTTGAATCCCTTTTGAATAGATACTACCAAGTTCAAGAATTCATAAGTATAATGATTGATAAAGAAATACATCTAATAAGTAAAACAAGTTTATATAACGGTTTGTTGCATCGTGGTAGACTAAGGATTCATCATTCATATATTGCTGTCTAATGTACCAAAACAGATATCGCCATTATTTCTTATCTAAACCATCAAATGATTAAAGAAATAAAGTATCCATTAATGATAGAAAACCAGAACAAAAGTTCTTTCTAAAATAAAGGTACAAAGCAATAAACTTGAAATGAAATCCTATAACTATCAAACAGATAGATAAATGTCTTCCACTGCAACCGCTGCTTCCTCAACAGCTTTGCCCATGTGGACTCGAACTTTTCTTATCTAAGTCGCCGGGTTTTCTGGAACCCCTGCATTTAAAATGCACATACCGTCAGTGGTTCCATATCTACACACCAGAATTCTGGTAGATAACACCGCTGACTATGTTTTACGACTAAAGAAAATTCGTACCTTTGAGAGGACAAGATGTAGACCCCCAGTACTCAGACTGCTTTCCTTGGGGATATTTGCCAGAAGGCTTCTTTATCCCACCCTTTGGTCCAAGTCCCTTAGGACCACCGGACCCTCTTGTCTTTTTCTCCTTTCCCTTGCCTTTAGGTCCGAAACCTTTGGCTTTGGCTATAAGAGCTTGCGATTGTTTCAACTCGTCTAAAAGATCCATCATCTCAAAAACATGATCAAGTGTTTCATCGAAGTAACAGATCTTTACGAGTATCCTCATCGCCTCTTTTCTAGCCTCCCCATCATGTCCAAACAACAACTTGAGTTTAAGCATGACATCATGATTAATGGCTAGTGAACGAGCACTTTCCCATCTTTCAAAGTCAAATACTTCCTCATCAGTTGAGTTAATGGTGAGTCCAGGAGGACAAGTTTCACTGAGTACGTCTTTGTACTCCTTTGCAGTCTGAGCAATGTCTAACTCTTCTTTCCATTCAACACAGTATGGAACCAGTGCGTTAAATTCCTCAATTATCATCTCAAGTGGATTCATAGCAATTCTCTAAACCTATAAGCACATTTAAACAAACAATTAATTTAATATCCGACGTTATCTCCCTGGAATAACATCATTAAATTACTAATCACATCTAAAATCCCATCAGGTAAGGCAAGCCACGTGGTGTGGACGTTTACCCACCAAAATGATTTAGCAATTAGATTTTCTTTGGTCATACATCAATTATAGCGTAACTTCGTGGGGAAGAATACTATAACGCGTATCTAAGTGTAAACCATTACTCAGCACTAAAGTAAATCGCTTGGAATTGCTACATCACCGCAAGCCACGTGGTGTGGACGTTTACGATAATTTCACAACTCTTCACAATCACTTATAACTGTCTACATCAATTAATCCAAAATCCGTCAGCATAGCAAGCCACGTGGTGTGGACGTTTACTACACTAAGAGACTTTTATAATTGACTCCCAAATACAAGATCCATTAAATTTTGTAAATCAAGACTCGGAGAATCATAAGTGAAACTCGAAGTTTCTAACCAGTGATTCGCCATGCGAGCGACCCTATCTCTCATAAATGAGGGAGCCGAGCAGACAAACGACCCATCTATCAAAGAATGGCACGAAAGTCTCTAATTTGTGTCCTCTACATGACCAAGTGGCTCTGGCTCCATTCCACTCCCCGGGGTGAGAATGAGTCGACTTGAAGTCAGCTTTGGAAAGACAAATTAGGCATTGTTTGATAAACTCGATCAATGTTTCTTGTAAAAGGAATTACAAGAATTCTCCTCCAATGACTCGTCTATACGAACTTCGAAAGTCCATAAGAGTCACCAAGAGAACAGTAATGGAGACCATGGGAATGTTTCCATCCCCTCTCCCACTTAGCTTTTTATAATAAAGGGATACGCTATCTAGTGCATAAAATAAACACATATAGCATGCATACAAGCAATAAAGCACATAGTATCACATAGTCAAAATAATGCTAGAAAATTATTTTCCGACTATCATGGCTTTGTTGCATCTCCGTACGCATCTTCTAGTCTTCAGTCTTCGTTCTTGAATGCTCCATGTGACGAGAATATTAATTTCTAATATTTAAATCTATCTATTTTTGATTAATCCAAAAGTTACTTAATTCGAAAATTAAGTCAATCGAATATATCAAAAATAAAATTAAATATTATTAATATTTTTATTTATTTAATTTCCCATCTAATTCTATTAAATCTTTTAGAATAATCTATCCAAGTAAAACTCGGAATATTCTAGAAGACTTCCATAATAGAATAAGGAAATAAATAAATTAGGACTCACTACTTTCCAAATTTATTTTTATTCCTAATCCATGAATATTCCCATGAGTAGGAATAATCAAATAGGAAAAATAAATTTTAGTACTAAATTAATTAAATTCCTAATCTTTGAATAATTCCATGAAGGAAATAAATCAATAGGAATAAAATTAATTCAATTAATTCTTTTCCTAATCCATGAGAATTTCCTAAAAGGAAGATACTCAAATAGGAAAGCCGAATTAATTTAGGAAAGTTGGATTGGTAGGAGTAGCACGGGTTGGGAGTCCCCGCACCACCCCCACCGTCGACCGCCGCCCGGGAGGAGCACCGCCGCCGCCCTCAGCCCACGCGCCACCACCACCGGTGGCCGGCGTGGCCGGGAGCTCCCACGGACAGCCCCCACGTCGGCGATCGATCCATGGGGTCGATCATGGGGTTGATCGGCCCCTACGTCCATCGTCTTTTTCGTCACACTTTCTTCGTCTTCCGGCGATCGTCTCAACATCGAACCAACGTAATTAAAATTACAAGAATTAAATTACAATATCCGGTATCGATTCTATACATGAAATCGACCCTATACATTTTCCGGAAAATAAAGTGCGTAATAATAAATCCTAAATTCGGTCAACCCCCGAATTTTTTACTATTACAAACATTCAACCACATAAAAACGAATCTCGACATGTCCGAGAGTTTAATAATCATGATAATTAATTAAAAGACAATTAATTAAATCCAACCATGATAGCCGGAAATCCTGCAAGGTAGAACAATAATCGAGCATATACATGAACACGAAACCAAACGCTCTGATACCAATTGTTGGAAATCGATATCCCGGGCTATTAAAATTTGCGGAAAATAATAACCCGAACGAAATCCATCATCGCCGGAATAATCGGATCCCCGACTCATCCGCAGGAGTCCGACCTTTGGAGACTACGCGTCCGAAGATACGCAGCCCGCCCCCAGCCGAAGTCCCCCACGAGTCGGATCCACGAACGCGAACCACCGTACGAGCCGGGGCCCGACCGAACACCCAGCGAGGCCCGAAGGCCGCGAGCATCCAGCCGAGTCCCCGCACGGGGCTCGCGATCATCTCGCGATGATCGCTGGGGATGCACGAGGCATCCCCGGGGCTGCTTGTAGCAGCCCCGCAGCGAGTCCACGACTCGCTGCTCGCGGCGGGGTTCAGCCCCGTACGCCCGCTACGGGCGAACCCGTAGCAAGTACAGGGCAGCTACGGGCGACCCCGTAGCATACCCGCGATCGAGCTCACAGGCTCGATCGCCCCTCGGCTCCAGCCGAGGGCTTCTCCGCGCGACGCCGCCGGTCGATGAGGGCTGGGGTTCATCCGCCGTGGCACCAGCCCACGGCGAACCCCGGTGGTCGACCCGAGGTCGACCCCACGCCCCGGCGTCCAGCCGGGGCTCATCCTTTTCGTCCGCGCGCCGGCGGTCGAACCCTAGGTTCGGCCGCCACCCTCGATCCCATCGAGGGTTCCTCGATCTTCGCCGGGGATCTCGAATCCCCGTCCCCGAAGTTCGTACGTTTACCCGGATCGTGTGTTCATGTATATACCACAATAAATTCACACAAAATCATAAAAGGAGGGTTTATGATTTTACCTTCAATTCGTTGTACGGAGAAACGAATTAACGCGTTGATGACCTTGCGATCTTCCCACGTATTCCTTGCACCTTGTTCGAACGTCGTGTGGGCGACGATCTATCGAACTCCTATGGATCTCCTTCACTCTCCCCAACTTTATGATTGGCGTAACTTAGGTTCTCTTAGTTATGAAAAGTGAAGACCATGTAGTTCTTATATAGGCTACGTAGGGGATCATAAGGAGAATAAATATTGGGCTTCCAATATTGAAAATTAAATTGGGTCCAACCCAAATCTATTAATTCTTATCAATATTAATTTTATTTATTTTCCACTATATAAATAAAATTGCACTCCCAATATTATTCCATATTATATCAAATAATATTTCTCCGATAGTATTATTTATTCCGTGTATTTAAGATTTAAATATCCATGAATAAATTTATTTATTGCTTAATAAATATTATTCATTTCTTATATCCGAGAATAGTACCGTTCAACTTTAATTATTATGCGGATTAAATCCACCTGCAGGGTTTACATAATAATTCCTTATGAACTCATCTCGGGGATATTATCAACCCTTACGGGATACACTTTCCCGTCAAGTATTCACGGCATGTCGTATATAAAATATAATGACCCAACTTAACCGGTAATTAACCCAATAATTAAATCGGTTAATTCCTTTGGAAAATCAAAGTCACTTATATTAAATACACACACCCGCAATAATATCGGGGATTAAGAATAAAATACTCTGAGATTTAAATCGATTATCCAAGGCAATCCTAATCAATAAATCTCAAGCGATCCGCCCAATACACCAAGTGTACAAGTGTGATAAAATAATTAAGATAAATTATTTTCTCTCTCACACAACGACTATACCGATGGATTGGTCCGTGTCCATCTAGGTCGTGAGCAACTGTTCGATTAAATACGAGTAACCGATAGTATGATCTTCTGTGTGCCCATGCAACACCATACTAACTACAACGTATAAAATCTAGGACTATATTTTGCATAATTAATTAATAATAATTAAATGCAAATAATTGTTTATTAATTAAATAAGTTAAATGCTATGACGGGGAGTTTACCGGTACTTAAATCTAGACATTAAGTACACAACTCCAACAATCTCCCACTTGTACTAAGGTCTAGTCATTTCCTCCAAACTCCCGACTCCCATACTCATCACGTGCTTAAGTTATACTTCCTAGAAGTATTATGTGAATGAGCAATCTAGGTCGCCGGTCTGAAGTTATCTTGGTGACTACTGCGTCGTCTCTCTGACGATGATTCGTATCAGGTGGTACTGGCTCTATGTGTTATCATCACCTTTTGAATTTATGACTTCTTCCAGTTCTCCTTGCACCGCTATGTGTTGTCAAATAAGAAATAAATTAGTACAATTAAATTCCTAATCCATGAATATCTCCATGAAGGAAATAAATCAATAGGAATTAATTCAAATTAATTCTTTTTCTAGTTCATGAGAGTTTCCAAAAGGAGAACACTCAAATAGGAAAAATCGAATTAATTTTTAGGAAAGTGAATCTTGGTAGAAGTGGCATGGGTTGGGAGATCCCCATACCACCATCGACCGCCACCACCACGGAGGAGGGAACCGCCGCCGCCACCCCAGCTGGCCGGCCATCACCGCCGGCGGCAGCCCCAGCCGAGGGGCGATCGACCCCTCCCCATGGCTTCGGTCATGGGGTCGATCATGGGGTTGATCGACTCCCCGGTTTTTCGTCCCTTTCGTCTTCGTCACACGTCTTCGTCTTCCGGCGATCGTCTCATCATCGAACCAACGTAAATAAATTACAAAATTTAAATCACAATTCCGGTATCGATTCTATACATGAAATCGACCCTATACATTTTCCGGAAAATAAAGAACGTAATAATAAATCCTAAATTCGGTCAACCCCCGAATTTTTACTATTACAAACATTCAACCACACAAAAACGAATCTCGACATGTCCGAGAATTTAATCATGATAATTAATTAAAGAAAAAACAATAATTAAATCCAACCATGATAGCCGGAAATCCTGCAAGGTAGAACAATAATCGAACATATACATGAACATGTTGGAGTTGTGTACTTAATGTCTAGATTTAAGTATCGGTAAACTTCCGGTCATAGCATTTAACCTATTTAATTAATAAACAATTATTTGCATTTGATTATTATTAATTAATTGTGCAAAATATAGTCCTGGATTTTATACGTTGTAGTTAGTATGGTGTGCATGGGCGCACAGAAAATCATACTATCGGTTACTCGTATTTAATCGAACAGTTGCTCACGGCCTAGATGGACACGGACCAATCCATCGGTATAGTCGTTGTGTGAGAGAGAAAATAATTTATCTTAATTATTTTATCACACTTGTACACTTGGTGTATTGGGCGGATCGCTTGAGATTTATTGATTAGAATTGCCTTAGATAATCAATTTAAATCTCAGAGTATTTTATTCTTAATCCCCGATATTATTGCGGGTGTGTATATTTAATATAAGTGACTTTGATTTTCCAAAGGAATTAACCGATTTAATTATTGGGTTAATTACCGGTTAAGTTGGGTCACTATATTTTATATACGACATGCCGTGAATACTTGACGGGAAAGTGTATCCCGTAAGGGTTGATAATATCCCCGAGATGAGTTCATAAGGAATTATTATGTAAACCCTGCAGGTGGATTTAATCCGCATAATAATTAAAGTTGAACGGTACTATTCTCGGATATAAGAGATGAATAATATTTATTGAGCAATAAATAAATTTATTCATGGATATTTAAATCTTAAATACACGGAATAAATAATACTAATCGGAGAAATATTATTTGATATAATATGGATTAATATTGGGAGTGCAATTTTATTTATATAGTGGAAAATAAATAAAATTTAATATTGATAAGGATTAATTGATTTGGGTTGGACCCAATTTAATCTTCAATATTTAGAAGCCCAATATTTAGTCTCCTTATGATCCCCTACGTAGCCTATAAAAGCACTACATGGTCTTCACTTTTCATAACACAAGATAACCTACGCCAATCATAAAGTCTTGGAGAGTGAAGGAGATCCATAGAAGTTCGATAGATCGTCGCCCACACGACGTTCGGCCGAGGTGCAAGGAATACGTGGGAAGATCGCAAGGTCATCAACGCGTTAATTCGTTTCTCCGTACAACGAATCGAAGGTAATAAATCATAAACCCTCTTTTATGATTTTGTGTGAATTGATTGTAGCGTATACATGAACACACGATCCGGGTAAACGTACGAACTTCGGGGACGGGGATTCGAGATCCCCGGCGAAGGTCGAGAAAACCCTCGGTGGGATCGAGGGTGGCGGCCGAACCCTAGGGTTCGACCGCCGGCGCGCGGACAAGGGATGAGCCCCGGCTGGACGCCGGGGCGTGGGGTCGACCTCGGGTCGACCGCCGGGGTTCGCCGTGGGCTGGTGCCACGGCGGGAGAACCCCAGCCCCTCTCGTCCGGCGGCGTCGCGGGCTGAAGCCCTCGGCTGGAGCCGAGGGGGCGATCGAACCTAGGGTTCGATCGCCGGGTGAGCTGCGGGTTCACCCGCAGCGCCTCGTATCAAGCTGCGGGGTTTCCCGCAGCGACGATGCGGGGAGGATGAAACCCCCCCACGAGCAGCGAGCCCGTGAGCTCGCTGCGGGGCTGCTACGAGCAGCCCCGGGGATGCCTCGTGCATCCCCAGCGATCATCGCGAGATGATCGCGAGCCCCGTGCGGGGGCTCGGCTGGGTGCTCGCGGCCTTCGGGCCTCGCTGGGTACTTGGTCGGGCCCCGGCTCGTGCGGTGGTTCGCGTTCGGATCTCCGGCGATGAGGGACTTCGGTCGGGTTATTATTTTCCGCAAATTTTAATAGCCCGGGATATCGATTTCCAACAATTGGTATCAGAGTGTTTGGTTTCGTGTTCATGTATATGCTCGATTATTGTTCTACCTTGCAGGATTTCCGACTATCATGGTTGGATTTAATTATTGCTTAATTAATTATCATGATTAAACTCTCGGACATGTCGAGATTCGTTTTTTTGTGTGGTTGAATGTTTGTAATAGTAAAAATTTGGGGGTTGACCGAATTTAGGATTTATTATTACGTTCTTTATTTTTCCGGAAAATGTATAGGGTCGATTTCATGTATAGAATCGATACCGGATAATTGTAATTTAATTCTTGTAATTTAATTACGTTGGATCGATGCCGAAACGATCGCCGGAAGACGAAGAAGATGTGACGAAGAAGACGAGGGGACGAGGGGTCGATCATCCCCATGATCGATCCCCATGAAGGATCGATCGAGCCCTAGGCGAAGGGGCTGTCCGTGGGAGCTTCCGGCCACGCCGGCCACCGGTGGTGGTGGCGCGTGGGCTGGGGGCGGCGGCGGTGCTCCTCCCGGGCGGCGGTCGACCGTGGGGGTGGTGCGGGGACTCCCAACCCGCGCTACTCCTACCATAATCCGACTTTCCTAAATTAATTCGGCTTTCCTATTTGAGTATCTTCCTTTTAGGAAACTCTCATGGATTAGGAAAAGAATTAATTGAATTAATTTTATTCCTATTTGTTTTATTTCCATTATGGAGACATTCATGGATTAGGAATTTAATTAATTTGGTATTAATTTATTTCCTATTTGATTATTCCTATTCTTGGGAATTTTTCATTAGATGGAAATTAATTAATTATGGAAAGTAGGAGAGTCCTAAATTTATTTTATTTCCTTGTTCTATTATAGATGTCTTCTAGAATATTCCAAGTTTTACTTGGATAGATTATTCTAGAGATTTAATAGAATTAGATAGGAAAATAAATAAATAAAAAATATTAATAATATTTAATTTTATTTTTGATATATTCAATTGACTTAATTTTCGAATTAAGTAACTTTTGGATTAATTGAAAATAAATAGATTTAAATATTGGAGATTAATATTCTCGTCACATGGAGCATTCAAGAAACGAAGACTGAAGACTAGAAGATGCATACGGAGATGGGATAAAGCCATGATAGTCGGAAAAATAATTTTCTAGCATTATTTTGACTATGTGATACTATGTGCTTTATTGCTTGTATGCATGCTATATGTGTTTATTTTATGCACTAGATAGCGTATCCCTTTATTGTAAAAAGCTAAGTGGGAGAGGGGATGGAAACATTCCCATGGTCTCCATTACTGTTCTCTTGGTGACTCTTATGGACTTTCGAAGTTCGTATAGACGAGTCATTGGAGGAGAATTCTTGTAATTCCTTTTACAAGAAACATTGATTGAGTTTATCAAACAATGCCTAATTTGTCTTTCTGAAACTGACTTCAAGTCGACTCATTCTCACCCCGGGGAGTGGAATGGAGCCAAAGCCACTTGGTCATGTGGATGACACAAATTAGAGACCTTCGTACCATTCTTTGATAGGTGGGTCGATTGTCTGCTCGACTCCCTCATTTATGAGAGATAGGGTCGCTCGCATGGCGAATCACTGGTTAGAAACTTCGAGTTTCACTTATGATTCTCCGAGTATTGATTTACAAAATCTAATGGATCTTGTAATTGGGAGTCAATTATAAAAGTCTCTTAGTGTAGTAAACGTCCACACCACGTGGCTTGCTATACTAACGGATTTTGGATTAAATTATGTAGACAGTTGTAAGTAATTGTGAAGAGTTGTGAAGTTGTCGTAAACGTCCACACCACGTGGCTTGCGGTGATGTAGCAATTCCAAACGATTTGCTTTAGTGCTGAGTAATGGTTTACACTTAGATACGCGTTATAGTATTCTTCCCCACGAAGTTACGCTATAATCGATGTATGACCAAAGAAAATCTAATTGCTAAATCATTTGGGTGGGTAAACGTCCACACCACGTGGCTTGCCTTACCTGATGGGATTTTAGATGTGATTAGTGATTTAATGATGTTATTCCAGGGAAATAATGTCGGATATTAAATTAATTGTTTGTTTAAATGTGCTTATAGGTTTAGAGAATTGCTATGAATCCACTTTCGTTGATACTTGAGGAATTTAACGCACTGGTTCCATACTGTGTTGAATGGAAAGAAGAGTTAGACATTGCTCAGACTGTGAAGGAGTACAAAGACGTACTCAGTGAAACTTGTCCTCCTAGACCCACCATTAACTCAACTGATGAGGAAATAGTTGACTTTGAAAAGTGGGATAGTGCTCATGCATTAGCCGCTAATCATGATGTCATGCTTAAACTCAAGTTGATGTTTGGACATGATGGGGAGGCTAGAAAAGAGGCGATGAGGATACTCATAAAGATCAGCTGCTTCGAGGAAACGCTTGAACACGTTTTCGAGATGATGGATCTTTTAGACGAGTTGAAACAATCGCAAGCTCTTATAGCCAAAGCCAAAGGTTTCGGACCTAAAGGCAAGGGAAAGGAGAAGAAGACAAGGGGGTCCAGTGGTCCTAAGGGACTTGGACCAAAGGGTGGGATAAAGAAGCCTTCTGGCAAATATCCCCAAGGGAAGCAGTCTAAGTACTGGGGGTCTACATCTTATCCTCTCAAAGGTACGAATTTTTCTTTAGTCGTAAAACATAGTTAGCGGTATTATCTACCAGAATTCTGGTGTGTAGATATGGAACCACTGACGGTATGTGCATTCTAAATGCAGGGGTTCTAGAAAACCCAGCGACTTAGAGAAGAAGAGTTCGAGTCCACATGGGCAAAGCTGTTGAGGAAGCAGCAGTTGCAGTGGAAGACATTTATCTATCTGTTTGATAGTTATAGGATTTCATTTCAAGTTTATTGCTTTGTACCTTTTATTTTAAAAGAACTTTTGTTCTGGTTTTCTATTATTAATGGATATTTTATTTCTTTAATCATTTGATGGTTTAGATAAGAAATAATGGCGATATCTATTCTGGTACATTAGATAGCAATATATGAATGATGAATCCTTAGTCTACCACGATGCAACAAACCGTTATATAAACTTGTTTTACTTATTAGATGTATTTCTTTATCAATCATTATACTTGTGAATTCTTGAACTTAATAGTATTTATTCAAAAGGGGATTCAAAAGGTCGAAATTGATTTATTCAATTATAGTTGGAGGAATGGACCTCCCGACCTAAGAATCAAATTTTGGAAGAAGATACAACTAAGTCAACCTTTCTGGATAAAGGATGGAGTTCGGACAAGTATTGAGAATGATCAAAGATGATATATGCAGACATATGTGTAAATAGAAAGGTATGAGTAGTTTCCTTTTAAGGAATACTTGAAGATGGACACGGACCAATCCATCGGTATAGTCGTTGTGTGAGAGAGAAAATAATTTATCTTAATTATTTTATCACACTTGTACACTTGGTGTATTGGGCGGATCGCTTGAGATTTATTGATTAGGATTGCCTTAGATAATCAATTTAAATCTCAGAGTATTTTATTCTTAATCCCCGATATTATTGCGGGTGTGTATATTTAATATAAGTGACTTTGATTTTCCAAAGGAATTAACCGATTTAATTATTGGGTTAATTACCGGTTAAGTTGGGTCACTATATTTTATATACGACATGCCGTGAATACTTGACGGGAAAGTGTATCCCGTAAGGGTTGATAATATCCCCGAGATGAGTTCATAAGGAATTATTATGTAAACCCTGCAGGTGGATTTAATCCGCATAATAATTAAAGTTGAACGGTACTATTCTCGGATATAAGAGATGAATAATATTTATTGAGCAATAAATAAATTTATTCATGGATATTTAAATCTTAAATACACGGAATAAATAATACTAATCGGAGAAATATTATTTGATATAATATGGATTAATATTGGGAGTGCAATTTTATTTATATAGTGGAAAATAAATAAAATTTAATATTGATAAGGATTAATGGATTTGGGTTGGACCCAATTTAATCTTCAATATTTAGAAGCCCAATATTTAGTCTCCTTATGATCCCCTACGTAGCCTATAAAAGCACTACATGGTCTTCACTTTTCATAACACAAGATAACCTACGCCAATCATAAAGTCTTGGAGAGTGAAGGAGATCCATAGAAGTTCGATAGATCGTCGCCCACATGACGTTCGGACGAGGTGCAAGGAATACGTGGGAAGATCGCAAGGTCATCAACGCGTTAATTCGTTTCTCCGTACAACGAATCGAAGGTAATAAATCATAAACCCTCTTTTATGATTTTGTGTGAATTGATTGTAGCGTATACATGAACACACGATCCGGGTAAACGTACGAACTTCGGGGACGGGGATTCGAGATCCCCGGCGAAGGTCGAGAAAACCCTCGGTGGGATCGAGGGTGGCGGCCGAACCCTAGGGTTCGACCGCCGGCGCGCGAACAAGGGATGAGCCCCGGCTGGACGCCGGGGCGTGGGGTCGACCTCGGGTCGACCGCCGGGGTTCGCCGTGGGCTGGTGCCACGGCGGGAGAACCCCAGCCCCTCTCGTCCGGCGGCGTCGCGGGCTGAAGCCCTCGGCTGGAGCCGAGGGGGCGATCGAACCTAGGGTTCGATCGCCGGGTGAGCTGCGGGTTCACCCGCAGCGCCTCGTATCAAGCTGCGGGGTTTCCCGCAGCGACGATGCGGGGAGGATGAAACCCCCCCGCGAGCAGCGAGCCCGTGAGCTCGCTGCGGGGCTGCTACGAGCAGCCCCGGGGATGCCTCGTGCATCCCCAGCGATCATCGCGAGATGATCGCGAGCCCCGTGCGGGGGCTCGGCTGGGTGCTCGCGGCCTTCGGGCCTCGCTGGGTACTTGGTCGGGCCCTGGCTCGTGCGGTGGTTCGCGTTCGGATCTCCGGCGATGAGGGACTTCGGTCGGGTTATTATTTTCCGCAAATTTTAATAGCCCGGGATATCGATTTCCAACAGAACACGAAACCAAACGCTCTGATACCAATTGCTGGGATTCGATGTCCCGGGCTATCAAAAAAAATTGCGGAACCGATAACCCGACCGAAAACCCGTCGCCGGAGATTACACGAATACCGACTCATCCGCCGGAGTCCGGCCTTTGGAGACCACGCGCCCGAAGGCACGCAGCCCGCCCCCAGCCGAACCCCCGCGAGTCGGAAACTACGAACGCGAACCACAGACGAGCTAGAGCATGACCAAGGCATCGCCGCGGGAGAACCCGCGACTAAACCCTAGCCACGCCCACGCCCGGGCTCGCGATCGCCGTGTGTGGCGATCGCCGGGGATGCGAGGCATCCCCGCGGGACTGTTCGGAACAGCCCCTGGCGGTGAGTCCGGCGACTCACCGCCTCCGCCGTCGAGGGGAGGGCGGTCAGCCCAGCTGACCCGCCGCGGCCTAGCCGCGGCTGCCCTAGCGATCGACTTCCGAGTCGATCGCTTGCCCCGGCTTCAGCCGGGGCCCCCTTCGAGCGCACGCCGCCGTCGAGGGCGGCTGGGGTCCGCCACGGCACCAGCCCGTGGCACCCCAGCGATCGACCGAAGTCGATCGCATGCCCCGGCGTCCAGCCGGGGCTCGCCCCTCGTCGCGCGCATGCGGCGGTCGAACCCTAGGGTTCGGCCGCACCCTCGATCCTCGCCGGGGATCTCGAATCCCCGTCCGCGATGATCGTCGTTTTCCCAGATCGTGCGTTCATGTATATATCACAATTAATCAAGCACAAATAATCATGAAGGGGGTTTATGATTATTACCTCGATTCGTTGTACGGAGAAACGAAATCAAACGACCTTGCGATCTTCCTACGTATTCCTCGCACCTCGTCCGAACGTCGTGTGGGCGACGATCTATCGAACTCCTATGGATCTCCTTCACTCTCCAAGACTTTATGATTGGCGTAGGTTAAAATCAAGTTCTGAAAAGTGAAGACCATGTAGTGCTTATATAGGCTACGTAGGGGATCATAAGGAGATTAAATATTGGGCTTATAATATTGAAGATTAAATTGGGTCCAACCCAAATCCATTAATCCTTATCAATATTAATTTTATTTATTTTCCACTATATAAATAAAATTGCACTCCCAATATTTATCCATATTATATCAAATAATATTTCTCCGGTTAGTATTATTTATTCCGTGTATTTAAGATTTAAATATCCATGAATAAATTTATTTATTGCTCAATAAATAATATTCATATCTTATATCCGAGACTAGTACCGTTCAACCTTTATTATTGTGCGGAACGAATCCACTCATGAGGTTTACACAATAATTCCTTATGAACTCATCTCGGGGATATTATAAACCCTTCCGGGATACACTTTCCCGTCAAGTATTCACGACATGTCATATATAAAATATAGCGACCCAATTTTACCGGTAATTAACCCAATAATTAAATCGGTTAATTCCTTTGGAAAATCAAAGTCTCTAATATTAAATATACACACCCGCAATAATATCGGGGATTAAGAATAAAATACTCTGAGATTTAAATTGATTATCCAAGGCAATCCTAATCAATAAATCTCAAGCGATCCGCCCAATACACCAGGTGTACAAGTGTGATAAAATAATTAAGATAAATTATTTTCTCTCTCACACAACGACTATACCGATGGATTGATCCGTGTCCATCTAGGTCGTGAGCAACTGTTCGATTAAATACGAGTAACCGATAGTATGATCTTCTGTGTGCCCATGCACACCATACTAACTACAACGTATAAAATCCAGGACTATATTTTGCATAATTAATTAATAATAATTAAATGCAAATAATTGTTTATTAATTAAATAGGTAAAATGCTATGATCGGGAGTTTACCGATACTTAAATCTAGACATTAAGTACACAACTCCAACAATGAGTACCTAGAGCTAAATCTCCTAACACTAATCTTGGCACAAGGCGCAAAAGCTACTACACAAACTCGAAGCTCAACTACGATTCTAAAAATCAGATTTCGTTCTCTCAAAATCGTCGAATGATGAAAATCAAATCCATGGGTATTTATAGTAGAGCCGCACATGTGAGAGTGATGACGTGGCACGTTCTCATTCGTCGCATGCTTGGCCTATGTCACTTTTCCATGGATGACATCATTATTGTAGAACTTGGATTCTTGAATCTTGGAATCTTGAATCTTCGATTCTTGAATCTTCGAATCTTGAATCTTCAATTTTAAAAACAAACTTCAATTTCAATCTTGACTCCATCAATCTCAATTCTTCATCTTCAACTTCTTGTGAAAATCTCTAAGTGTTGAAGCCTCAGAATTTCATCGTCTTCATGGTCGTCGATCTTGTTGAAGTTGCAAACTTGGAACAATTCTTCATTTCCTTGGACTGAGTACCTGGTGAAAGAGAACACGTAGTAAGTACTTAGTCTTAGAATTAAAACACAAAAAACTTGAGTCGCCGTTTATCAAGTACACCAAAACCGGCGACTCCATTCTCCGGAAAATTGACATGGGCATGTGTCGCTGGAATCTTGTAAGGCACCAAAATTGGCGACAGGAGTCGCCGTTTCTCCAACGCACCAAACACAGCGACTCTTGTCGCTGGTATTTTTCCATGTCACAAAACCAGCGACTCGAGTCGCCGTTTCTTCACAGCAGCAAAAATGGCGACTCGTGTCGCCGTTTCCATGTCAATCCTGCCATGCACAGAAACCGGCGACTGGAGTCGCCGTTTCCTTGCTTCACCAAAAGCGGCGACTCTGGTCGCCGTTTCCTTGTCCTTGCATCCAAAGCGGCAACTCTGGTCGCAGTTTCCATGTCATTTCAAAAGTGGAGACTCATGTCTCCATTTCCATGCGCAAGGTAGTTGACTTCGGATTTTTAACCTGTAACCCTGAAAATCAACAAAAACAAAAAACACAAGGAAAAATACGTTGTCGCCAAAATCAACATTTACAATCTCCCCCTTTTTGGCACAACTCATAGAAACAAGGTTAAGTAAAAATGAGATACAAGTATCTCCCCCTCAACCAAACAAACCACAAAAATAACTAAGTAAAAAGATGGAAAAACATCAATCATACAATCAATGAAAAACCATAAAAATACTTAGATAATAATTTCAAACCAAACATCAAAACTTAGATAGAGAATCCAAACCACGGATAAACCAAGTATCAAAACAAGAATACAAGAGTTAAGCAAATATGAAAACCATGCATGGACGAATAGGTTCAAAGTTGTATGCATGCAAAATCAAAGCAAGAAAAACGAGTTCAAGAGTTAAACAAAAAACAGAAATTAAAACTTGATCAAGAGCTTGAACTTCAGTCTTGAGGCACGGCTGTTGGAGAAGGATCACGTTCCGGACTTTCGATCAACTCTTCTTCATCGTCTTCATAACTGAAGCCGTCGTCAGAGCTAGAGTCGTCACTTTCATCGGAGTCGGTTTCCGGATCCCCGAAAATATCTCGCTCACCCAAACCATCACCTGCAGCTTCGTCAACGTCCACAACATTGACATCTTCTTCACCTTCATCTCTCAGACCATCAGACGGCATCGCGAACGACGCCCCTGGATTTGTGGTATCACCCATCTTTCCTTTTCCCTTATCACGATAGTTCGAAATCCCTTCGAAGATATCTTCATCCGTCTTCTCTCCATCATCACTCACAACTTCGATCAGATTTCTTTTGGACAGCTGCGTATGAGCTTCCTGAATCGCGTCCCGCACCATCTTCAAAATAAATGTGTCTTTCAAACTATCATCTGGGGCTCCAACATCTCCAAGTCCTCCCCCTTGTTGGATTTCCCGTTGCAGTTTCCTGAAAGATTGTTTCTGTTTCTCCTGTGCCTCTATCATTCTGTTGTATGCATCAACATGTTCGGCTTGACGCTTTTCAACAGCTAAGGAGTCGGCATAAAATTCCTGAACCAAAGCCGAAGGAACCACAGCACGGTGACTATGGATCGGATGATGAGGATTCAGGTATGAAGGAATATTGGAAGTCGGGCCGAAACCTCGAGGAACAACTCTTGGAGACTTAGCACCCTCAGCTTCAGGTTCTGCGACAGCAGCAGTCGGCTGTGATTTCTGGCGCTTAGCAGCTGTGGACTTAGTTTTTGGGGTTGCAGGCTTGCGCTTTCGTGAAGACTTAGGAGTTGGGGGCGGAGTTAAGATTTCTGGAAGCGCATTTCGGTTGACAAGTTCGCGCCAAGGTAAGTCGATCACGCGCTTCGCAGAATTCAGATATTTTCCCGTAATCTTGACAGCCCCATTTTTCTTCATCTTTTTCTCTGGGCCAGGATTCGGGATAAAGTCCTGAGCATGGAGCATCCCATAAATCAGACATGGATGTGTAAGATGGATTCTCTTTTCTTCGGGCAGCTCAGCTTGCTTAATAATTCTTTCATCCGAAGTTTTGGCGATTTTGCACAAGTCATTAAAAATGATTTGGCCAAGGTCAACCTGTTCGCCGCAGCCGAGGCGAAAGATCAGATGCATTAGTTCCGGAGTCATGACCGAGGGATCCTTGTTAGCTATCCAGTTTGACATCCCCAGCCGATGAAGGATGCCATAAAAAGCAGACAGCTTGGAGGGCGGTGGCAGTTCAGACTTGACTTTCTTTTGGGTGAGAAAGGTCCCAATCTCCAAGTCTTTGATGGAGTTGTATTCTAAATGTCTAGTTTAGTGCAAATACGGAACTCCTTATCTATACCTTAGTTCGAGATATGATTCAAGCATGATTGCATTTAATGCAATAGTCCTTGATGTATACGTTGTAGACAGTATGGCGTGAGGAGACACGCGGAAGATCATACTGTCGGTTACTCGTATACTATCGAACAGTAGCTCACGACTTAGATGGATAGGGACAATCCATCGGTACGTCGTAGTGTGACTGGTAGATAGTCGGTCTTGACTATCATGTTACACTCGTACACTTGGTGTATTGAGTAGGACCACGGGAGGGCGTTCGATTTATACTAATCGCAATAATCGAACTAGACCTCAGATATTACGGATATACGAATTCTTAATCCCTATATAATTATAGGTGCGTGTGTCCAATTCTCGGTTCTTTAATATGCCACTGAGTGAGACTAAATGATTAGTCGAGATTCTCGGTAAATTGGGGATCGTAATTGTACGCACGGCATGCTATAGATTATAGACAGGAAACCGTGTCCCGTTTATCGGGTTGATGACGTCCCCGAGATGAGCTCATAAAGTTTATCATGTAAACCCTGCAGGTGGATTCGTTCCACATGATAATAAGGATGAGTGGTACTAGTCTCGGATAATAAGAAACGAATTAATTTAATTATTAGTAATTAAAGTTAATTCGTGGACGTTCGATATCTTAAACACGGGGAAAGTCGTATATGTAATATCGGCGGAATTATTATTGTTGAAATAATATAAATTAATTATTGGGAATTCAATTATAATTTTATAGTGGAATTAATTATAATTAAAATTGTGGAATTTAATTAAGGTTTGCCTTTTGGGACGCCGAGTTAATTAAATTGCAATTTAGCCTAATAATTAATTTCCATAAGGTCCCTGGTGTAGCTCTATAAATACCTCACTCTCTCTTTCTCTAAACCTACGAAACGCCGCTATAATTAATTCTGTGGAGAAATTATTTTTGCTAGCGCAATTATTTTATTTCTATGCTTAATTAATTTAGATTAGCGCTGTTATTATTCTGCAGAAATTAATTTGTTAGCGCAATTACATTTATGGGACAGAATAAAAATTCTCACGGTGGGTTCAAGAGAGAAAGGAGAAGAGGAAGGTTCAGCGGATCGTTGCCCACTCAACGGCTGAACGTCGGGGATAGAGACATACACCGGAAGACTTCGTGGTCTCAACAATTCGGCTTCTCCGAATCACGCGACAAAGGTATGAGATCGAACCCTTATTCCGCAAATATTCGATCTCTTATTTCGTTGAAAATACATCGGATCTTAGATCGGGTTCCGGGCGTCGTGGATCGTGTTCCTCGATTACTGGGGGGTCAAGGACCTCCAGATCGGTAGTCGGAAGAGGAAAATCGACCCGGAAACGCGCTCGGAACAGCAGGTCGCGCTGCTGTTCGCGGAAGAACGGCGCCCGCTGAAAGGCAAACGACGACCGCCGTTTGAGGCCTAATCAGCGGCCGCTGAATGACTAGCAGCGCCCGCTGTTTGAGTCAGATCAGCGGCTGATTCGCGCGGTTGTCCTTCGGGGCGATGGCTGGGCGTGAATCGGCACGAGGGCTGTTACGTGAACGGAGCAGTGCTACCTGGAGGTCGACTGGGAGTGTTTGGATGTTCGAGCGATCGAACGAACGCGTCCCGGGTAGTCGATTTCCAACAATTGGTATCAGAGCCGGTTTTGTCGATTCGTTGTATTTTTGCGAGATTTGTTTTTGCAGGTTCGAACCCGATTATTATGGCCATGTGTTTGTGTTGTATGTTTTGTGGTTTGTTAAACTCTCGGGTTTGTCGAGATTTTTTTTTGTTTTGAATCGTTGCTTGGATGTAATAGTTAAAACGACGGGTTGAGTCGTTTAGGTTTTTCTATTTCGGTTTTTGTTTTATCCGGATGTATAGGATCGATCAATCTGTATAGGATCGATGCCGGAAATAGTATGTTTTACCTTTGTAATGTTACTGCTACTTGGTGGATCGAGAGAAGATCGAAGGCCGGACGAACGAGGGTCGAGGAGTCGAACCCGCAACAGGCTGTGCACAAACGGCGCCCGCTGGAGGGCAAACGGCGGTCGCCGTTTGCGGATCTTCCAGCGAGCGCTGGATATAGGGCAGCGCCCGCTGACCAAGGTTTGGCAGCAGCGCCGCGGGGGTTCGACGGACACCACGGATCGCTCGTCGAGGCCTGGGATGATACTCCAGTGGGAGGGGTTCGTCTCTTGGCACTTAGACGAGTCAGTGGTGGATCGAGACCGAGACGAGCAACGAGACGAAGATCTGAGAAGACGTGCATCGAAGATATTTAAAGGCCATAATAATCGGGATCACGTTAAATGCTTTTTGCGTGTTTACGTGCTTTTTATTATGCTTTATTTATTTATGCATGTTATCCCTTTCGTAAAATACTAAGTGGGAGAGGGATTGGAAACAATCCCGCGGTCTCCATTCTCTGTTTTGAAAGTGTTGTGTATCGACTTACGAGTTGGCTTTAGTGTCATCCTCCCTATCGGATAAAGTCGGTACACGGACATCACTTGATCAAAATTCGAATTAAAATTCCACTTATAAAATTGAACAATTATATTTCTCAAAAAGCAGTGCCTAATCTGTTTCTCAAAGACTAATTTCAAATCGACTCATTCTCACCCCGCGGAGTGGAATGGAGCCAAAGCGCTTGGTTATGTCGATGACACAGATTAGAGACTTTCGAGTCATTCGATGACTAGATCGATTGTCTGATTGGCTCCCTCACCTTGTGAGAGATAGGGCTCAATTGCATGATTGATCGCTGGTTAGAAACTCCGAGTTTCACTTACGAGATGTCAAGCTTTGATTAATAAAATTGTGAAATTTAATAAATGTAAGAGTCAATTAACAAAGTTGTTTGTTTTAGTAAACGTCCACACTATCGTGGCTTGCTAAATGGAAACGGTACTTTGGGTTAATTGAGACTCTATGACATTTAAATAAGTAGGATTCAATTAATAAAGTTGTTTGTTTAGTAAACGTCCACACTAACGTGGCTTGCTGAATGGAAACAGAACTTTGAGATTAATTGAGGCTCGACAGTTATAGAAAGTCGTGGAGGACCGCATGTCAACGTAAACGTCCACAGGAACGTGGCTTGCGGTGGGCATGTAGTTCCCGAGCGGTGGACTTAGTACTGAGAAATGGTATACACTTAGGTACGCTTTATAGTATCCTCCCCATCGGAGTCACTGCTATAATGATGTACGACCGAAGTAAAAATCCAATTATAAAATCATTTGGATTAGTATACGTCCCCAAGAACGTGGCATGCTAGTCTGATGGGATTTTGGAAATGATTGGTAGTTTAATGATATCAATTGAGGGAAATGATATCGAATTAATCTCATTGTTTGTTTTATATGGTATTATTCCCATTAAAAGTCAGTAAACTCACTGAACCTGATTGTATGGATAAGAGAGGAAACTTGGACATTGTCCTAACTGCAGAGGAGTACAAATATGTACTCCAAGTCAATTGACCTGCTGAACCAAATGATGCTTCCACTACTGAGGAAAGGAAGCTCGTTGGAAATGGATCAAGGCTAATGAGATGACACGGAGCAACATTATGACTTTCATGTCAAAAGTGTTGCGACATCAGGATCATGCCATGACCATTACCTATGATATGATGCTTAACCTCAAGAAGTTTTGGTTATCAGGACAGGACAGCCGGGCAAAGTGAAATGAGGCAACTCATGACTGCTGAGATTCGATGTCCCGGGCTATCAAAAAATTGCGGAACCGATAACCCGACCGAAAACCCGTCGCCGGAAATCGCACGAACACTGACTCATCCGCCGGAGTCCGACCTTTGGAGACTACGCGTCCGAAGACATGCAGCCCGCCTCCAGCCGAAACCCCCGCGAGTCGGAAACTACGAACGCGAACCACACGCGAAGAACCGGGCTCGACGAGAGCGTCGCCGCGGGATGAACCCGCGGCTAAACCCTAGCCGAACCCCATCGCGGCTGGGGTTCGCGATCGTCGTGCATGGCGATCGCTGGGGCTGCCCAGCAGCCCCCGGTGGTGAGTCCAGCGACTCACCACCTTCGCCGGAGGAGGACGGTCAGCCCCAGGCTGACCCGCCGTGGCATCAGCCGCGGCTTTCCCTCGCGATCGACCACGCGGTCGATCGCTCGCCCCGGCTTCAGCCGGGGCTCCTCCCTTGCGCACGCCGCCGTCGAGGGCGGCTGGGGTCCGCCACGGCACCAGCCCGTGGCACCCCAGCGATCGACCGAAGTCAATCGCATGCCCCGGCGTCCAGCCGTCGAGCCCTAGGGTTTCGACCGCCCCCTTCGATCTTCGCCGGGGATCTCGAATCCCCGTCCGCGATGATCGTCGTTTTCCCGGATCGTGCGTTCATGTATATATTACAATTAACGAACACATAAATCATAAAAGGGGGTTTATGATTTTACCTTCGATTCGTTGTACGGAGAAACGAAATCGATTGACGACCTTGCGATCTTCCTACGTATTCCTCGCACCTCGTCCGAACGTCGTGTGGGCGACGATCTATCGAACTCCTATGGATCTCCTTCACTTTCCAAGACTTTATGATTGACGTAGGTTAAAATCAAGTTATTGTTATGAAAAGTGAAGACAATGTAGTGCTTATATAGGCTACGTAGGGGATCATAAGGAGATTAAATATTGGGCTTCTAATATTGAAGATTAAATTGGGTCCAACCCAAATCCATTAATCCTTATCAATATTAATTTTATTTATTTTCCAATATAAATAAAATTGCACTCCCAATATTTATCTATATTATATCAAATAATATTTCTCCGGTTAGTTTTATTTATTCCGTGTATTTAAGATTTAAATATCCATGAATAAATTTATTTATTGCTCAATAAATAATATTCATCTCTTATATCCGAGACTAGTACCGTTCAACCTTTATTATTGTGCGGAACGAATCCACTCATGAGGTTTACACAATAATTCCTTATGAACTCATCTCGGGGATATTATCAACCCTTCCGGGATACACTTTCCCGTCAAGTATTCACGGCATGTCATATATAAAATATAGCGACCCAATTTTACCGGTAATTAACCCAATAATTAAATCGGTTAATTCCTTTGGAAAATCAATGTCTCTAATATTAAATATACACACCCGCAATAATATCGGGGATTAAGAATAAAATACTCTGAGATTTAAATTGATTATCCAAGGCAATCCTAATCAATAAATCTCAAGCGATCCGCCCAATACACCAGGTGTACAAGTGTGATAAAATAATTAAGATAAATTATTTTCTCTCTCACACAACGACTATACCGATGGATTGGTCCGTGTCCATCTAGGTCGTGAGCAACTGTTCGATTAAATACGAGTAACCGATAGTATGATCTTCTGTGTGCCCATGCACACCATACTAACTACAACGTATAAAATCCAGGACTATATTTTGCATAATAAATTAATAATAATTAAATGCAAATAATTGTTCATTAATTAAATAGGTAAAATGCTATGACCGAGAGTTTACCGATACTTAAATCTAGACATTAAGTACACAACTCCAACAATCTCCCACTTGTACTAAGGTCTAGTCATTTCCTCCAAACTCCCGACTCCCATACTCATCACGTGCTTAAGTTACACTTCCCAGAAGTATTATGTGAATGAGCAATCTAGGTTGCCGCTCTGAAGTTATCTTGGTGACTACTGCGTCGTCTCCCTAGACGATGACTCGAATCAGGTGGTACTTGCTCTATGTGTTATCATCACCTTTTGAACTTATGACTTCTTCCAGTTTACCATGCACCGCTATATACATAGCCTTTGATGAACCAAGAATCATATCTAAGTTCAGAGGTCATTCCAGAACCTAACCAAAACTTCCGCTGCCTCTGAGGCTGCTATTCGGTTTATGATAGAGTCCGAGAAGCATCAAGCTTATCACTCTTTCATCCTTAGGTTCCACCTCTTCTAAAAGTGAACACATAGCCTGATATCGACTTACACTGGTCTTTCTCTGATTTTGGATCTGAGAAACTGTAATCTAAGAAGATTTCATCTTGCTAGTAATCCAGTACTTCCAAGTACTTTTACAGCATTCGAATATTTCTTATCCAGATTACTTTGATATCCTCCCACTACGCTAATCGCATAGTTGATATCAGGTTCTTGTTTTACAACATTGCATCTACAAAACTCTCTACACTCGAAGTGTAGGAAACTGCTTTGTCTATATCTATCTCCTTTATGCGTTCGAAACACATACCTTTAGATAGATGTATTCTGTTCCCGAAAGGCAATAACCTTTCTCAGAATTGTGCATGTTTAAAACAAACCATAATCGTATAAGATATTTTAAGAGAAGTACAAATGTTCTTATCTAGAGATCAAAAGATTTCTAAGAACATGATCCAACGATGAAGTGTTATCTACACAAAATTCCGAGAAACACCACCTTGTTTCCATTACGTCTCTAACACACCTCTCCTTGCCTTTATTCGCAAGTTCCACAGCTTTGTGATAATCCATAAATGGATTCATTAAGCTTGTACCTCTAAATGATCTTGCCTCTTGACAATAATAATTATTGCTATCCAAGTAGGCACATTTAGATTAGTACTGCCCCCTATGCAGAACTAGGGATCGATTTCATGTCTACTAGATCCAGAGTTCAAAACTCCTCCAGTATTATGAACATCTCTGGTTGCTTAACAACCTCCCACTGCAACGGCACTCCGGTGTATAATAGTAATAACATTAGGTGCAGTTAGTGGTGTACCACTACTCGGTTAGGCTGGTTCTCAGTCTTCCCTTTCCTCATTTTAAAGTACTTTGTCAGTTAGGGCATTGTAGTTCATCTAATAGTTTTCTTCTTAAGAACCGGGCTAGGACACCCCTCTGGTTCGTAGTACTATTGAACATACAATTACTTTTTCTTCTAGGATATTCTACAACCATATCGCCGTTGTATCCAGAAATATCCATAGAACATAGGTAGTTCCGAACTAACTTGTCCTTTTACTATTAGAATTCCATTTCTTATTCCTGACACACCATGTCTACACATCAGTGTATGGTGTAGTCGTTTGAGACTTAGTCTCAATCTTTGATTTATGCTATGTGTTATTCAGATAGGTGATAGCCTCCGCGAACAAGTCGCAGGCTTCTAATGGATATACTTTGAAGGTTCCCCATAATTGCTTTGTGTTGAAAAACACTTCGCTTTTATGGCACATCAAGTATTCTAATCCATCTTCGAGTATTCTTGAAAGAACAACTCGTACCTCTCTGATTACACATGTCACCGCATTAATCATAAATCATTTTTCAATACTTGTCCGAACTCCATCCTTTATCCAGAAAGGTTAACTTAGTTGTATCATCTTTCAAGATCGATTCTTAGGTCGGGAGGTCCATTCCTCCAACTATAATTGATCAAATCAATTTCGACCTTTTGAATCCCTTTTGAATAGATACTACCAATTTGAAGAATTCACAAGTATAATGATTGATAAGAGAAATACATCTAATAAGTAAAACAAGTTATACATAACAATTTGTTGCATCGTGGTAGACTAAGGATTCATCATTCATATATTGCTATCCAATGTACCAGAATAGATAACACCATTATTTCTTATCTAAATCACTCAATGATTAATGAAATAAATATCCATTCATTAATAAAGAAAACCAGAACAAAAGTTCTTTTTCAAAATAAGGGGTACATAAAGCAATAAATTAAAATGAAATCCTAAAACAGATAAATGTCTTCCACTGCAACCGCTGCTACTCCAACAGCTTCGCCCATGTAGACTCGAACTCTTCTTCTCTAATTCGCTGGGTTTTCTGGAACCCCTGCATTTAAAACAATGCACATACCGTCAGTGGTTCCATATCTACACACCAGAATTCTGGTAGATAATACCGCTGACTATGTTTTTACGACTAAAGAAAAATTCGTACCTCTGAGAGGACATTCAGACTTCCAGTGTCCAGACTTGTTGCATCGGAAGCACTTGCCCCTTGGCTTACTAGCCCCCACTCGTGGTCCATTCCTCTTGGCACCACTGGGTTTCATGGCTTGCTTCCTTTTCTTGCCCCTACCTCCAATAGCTTTCAAGCTTTTGGACTTGGTAGCCACAAGCGCTTGAGACTTGCCCTTCTTGTAGATCCCCTCTGCCGCCTTTAGTTCAGTCAGGAGTTGCGCAAGAGTATAAGATAGTTTACCCATATTATAGCTCATACGAAACTGCTCAAAACTAGGGGTCAGAGACTGGAGTATGATGTCGACTTGCGTCTCACCATCAATCATAGCTCCTAGGACCTCCAATTCATTCAACAGACTCATCATCTTGAGAAAGTGCTCCTCAACGGGCGTTCCTTCAGACTGAGTAGTCGACATGAGGACTCTCATGGCTTCTTGCCTACCCGCACGGTCATGATGCCCAAACATCTCCTTGAGGTTAAATAACATATCCTCGGCAGTGTTCATCGACTGATGCTGGGTTTGGAGTACATTTGACATAGAAGCCAAAATATAGCACCTAGCCATTTCATTAGCCTTTTTCCACTTCCGATATGCTTCTTTTTCCTCATCAGTTGAGGCAGCCGTGGGTTCAGCAGGGCATTGCTCATAGAGTACAAACTTGTACTCTTCAGCAGTCAGGACAATGTCTAAATTTCTCTTCCAATCAATGTAGTTTGGACCAGTGAGTTTTTGTTCCTTGAGTATTATAGAAAGTGGATTCATAGCTATTCTCTAAACCTATAAGCACATGTAAACAAACAATCAATTTAATGTCCGATATTATCTCCCTCATATAATATCATTAAATTACTAATTGCGTCTAAAATCCCATCAGGTAAGGCAAGCCACGTGGTGTGGACGTTTACCCACCCAAATGATTTAGCAATTAGATTTTCTTTGGTCATACATCGATTATAGCGTAACTTCGTGGGGAAGAATACTATAACGCGTATCTAAGTGTAAACCATCACTCAGCACTAAAGTACATCGCTTGGAATTGCTACGTCGCCGCAAGCCACGTGGTGTGGACGTTTACGACAATTTCACAACTCTTCACAATCACTTATAACTGTCTACATCAATTAATCCAAAATCCGTTAGCATAGCAAGCCACGTGGTGTGGACGTTTACTACACCAAGAGATTTTTATAATTGACTCCCAATTACAAGATCCATTCGATTTCGTAGATCAAGACTCGGAGAATCATAAGTGAAACTCGAAGTTTCTAACCAGTGATTCGCCATGCGAGCGACCCTATCTCTCATAAATGAGGGAGCCGAGCAGACAATCGACCCACCTATCAAAGAATGGTACGAAGGTCTCTAATTTGTGTCATCCACATGACCAAGTGGCTTTGGCTCCATTCCACTCCCCGGGGTGAGAATGAGTCGACTTGAAGTCAGTTTCAGAAAGACAAATTAGGCATTGTTTGATAAACTTGATCAATGTTTCTTGTAAAAGGAATTACAAGAATTCTCCTCCAATGACTTGTCTATATGAACTTCGAGAGTCCATAAAAGTCATCAAGAGAACAGTGATGGAGACCATGGGAATGTTTCCATCCCCTCTCCCACTTAGCTTTTTACGATAAAGGGATACGCTATCTAGTGCATAAAGTAAACACATATAGCATGCATATAAGCAATAAAGCACATAGTATCACATAGTCAAAATAATGCTAGAAAAATTATTTTCCCGACTATCATGGCTTTATTCCATCTTCATATGCATCTTCTAGTCTTCAGTCCTCGTTTCTTGAATGCTCCATGTGACGAGAATATTAATCTCCAATATTTAAATCTATTTATTTCCAATTAATCCAAAAGTTACTTAATTCGAAAATTAAGTCAATTGAATATATCAAAAATAAAATTAAATATTATTAATATTTTTATTTATTTTTTATTTTCCTTTTCCATTCCATTAAATATCTAGAATAATCTATCCAAGATACTCTTGGAATATTCTAGATGATATCTATAATGAAATAAGGGAAATAAAATAATTTAGGACTCATATACTTTCCAAATTTATTTTATTCATAATCCATGAATATTCCCATGAGTAGGAATAATCAAATAGGAAAATAAATTTAATACTAAATTAATTCTTTTCCTATTCCATGAAAATTCCATAAAAGAAATAATCAAAATAGGAAAACCGAATTAAAATAGGAAAGTAAATTTCCGGACGGGGATAGCATGGGGTGGGAGTCCCCACGCCACCCTCGACCCACGCCTAGGAGGTGGCCGGCCACCATCGCCGGCGGCTCCTCCATGTGAGGGTCGATCGATCCTCATGGATCGACCATGGGGATGGTCGATCCGAGCCCTAGTCCCCTCTCGTCATCTCGTCTTCTCCGGCGGTCTCGATTCATCGATCCAATCGCAAAATAAATTACAATAATCTAAATTACAATTCAGGTATCGATTCTATACATGAAATCGACCCTATACATTTTCCGGAAAATAAAGAACGTAATAATAAATCCTAAATTCGGTCAACCCCCGAATTTTTACTATTACAAACATTCAACCACACAAAAACGAATCTCGACATGTCCGAGAGTTTAATCATGATAATTAATTAAAGAAAACAATAATTAAATCCAACCATGATAGGCGGAAATCCTGCAAGGTAGAACAATAATCGAACATATACATGAACACGAAACCAAACGCTCTGATACCAATTGCTGGGATTCGATGTCCCGGGCTATCAAAAAATTGCGGAACCGATAACCCGACCGAAAACCCGTCGCCGGAAATCGCACGAACACCGACTCATCCGCCGGAGTCCGACCTTTGGAGACTACGCGTCCGAAGACACGCAGCCCGCCCCCAGCCGAAACCCCCGCGAGTCGGAAACTACGAACGCGAACCACACGCGAAGAACCGGGCTCGACGAGAGCGTCGCCGCGGGATGAACCCGCGGCTAAACCCTAGCCGAACCCCATCGCGGCTGGGGTTCGCGATCGCCGTGCATGGCGATCGCTGGGGCTGCCCAGCAGCCCCCGGTGGTGAGTCCGGCGACTCACCACCTTCGCCGGAGGAGGACGGTCAGCCCCAGGCTGACCCGCCGCGGCATCAGCCGCGGCTTTCCCTCGCGATCGACCACGCGGTCGATAGCTCGCCCCGGCTTCAGCCGGGGCTCCTCCCTTGCGCACGCCGCCGTCGAGGGCGGCTGGGGTCCGCCACGGCACCAGCCCGTGGCACCCCAGCGATCGACCGAAGTCAATCGCATGCCCCGGCGTCCAGCCGGGGCTTCGCCCCTCGTCGTGCGCGCCGGGCGGTCGAGCCCTAGGGTTTCGACCGCCCCCTTCGATCTTCGACGGGGATCTCGAATCCCCGTCCGCGATGATCGTCTTTTTCCCGGATCGTGCGTTCATGTATATATTACAATTAACGAACACATAAATCATAAAAGGGGGTTTATGATTTTACCTTCGATTCGTTGTACGGAGAAACGAAATCGATTGACGACCTTGCGATCTTCCTACGTATTCCTCGCACCTCGTCCGAACGTCGTGTGGGCGACGATCTATCGAACTCCTATGGATCTCCTTCACTCTCCAAGACTTTATGATTGGCGTAGGTTAAAATCAAGTTATTGTTATGAAAAGTGAAGACCATGTAGTGCTTATATAGGCTACGTAGGGGATCATAAGGAGATTAAATATTGGGCTTCTAATATTGAAGATTAAATTGGGTCCAACCCAAATCCATTAATCCTTATCAATATTAATTTTATTTATTTTCCACTATATAAATAAAATTGCACTCCTAATATTTATCTATATTATATCAAATAATATTTCTCCGGTTAGTATTATTTATTCCGTGTATTTAAGATTTAAATATCCATGAATAAATTTATTTATTGCTCAATAAATAATATTCATCTCTTATATCCGAGACTAGTACCGTTCAACCTTTATTATTGTGCGGAACGAATCCACTCATGAGGTTTACACAATAATTCCTTATGAACTCATCTCGGGGATATTATCAACCCTTCCGGGATACACTTTCCCGTCAAGTATTCACGGCATGTCATATATAAAATATAGCGACCCAATTTTACAGGTAATTAACCCAATAATTAAATCGGTTAATTCCTTTGGAAAATCAAAGTCTCTAATATTAAATATACACACCCGCAATAATATCGGGGATTAAGAATAAAATACTCTGAGATTTAAATTGATTATCCAAGGCAATCCTAATCAATAAATCTCAAGCGATCCGCCCAATACACCAGGTGTACAAGTGTGATAAAATAATTAAGATAAATTATTTTCTCTCTCACACAACGACTATACCGATGGATTGGTCCGTGTCCATCTAGGTCGTGAGCAACTGTTCGATTAAATACGAGTAACCGATAGTATGATCTTCTGTGTGCCCATGCACACCATACTAACTACAACGTATAAAATCCAGGACTATATTTTGCATAATTAATTAATAATAATTAAATGCAAATAATTGTTCATTAATTAAATAGGTAAAATGCTATGACCGGGAGTTTACCGATACATAAATCTAGACATTAAGTACACAACTCCAACAATGACGACCATCATCTCGGAAAGAACGCCCGTGAGGGATCACGTTTTTAGAATGATGGGCTATCATAATGAGATAGAGATTCTGGGAGAAATTATCAATGGGGTAACCCAAGTTGATATTGTGCTCCAGTCTCTGCCGAGAAGGTTTTTGAACTTCAAGCGGTTGAGGGAATCTTTAAAGGCTCTCAAAACACTTGTGGCTGAGAAATTGGCTCTTCCTAGGCCTTCGGGCGGCAAAAGGAAGAAGAAGCAAATACGGAAACCCAGTGGGCCTAATATATCTGGACCACGGAATGGGACAAGCAAGCCCAAAGGGCAAGTGTTTCCGTTGTAAGCAGTTTGGATACTGGGAGGTTTGATTGTCCTCTCAAGCAACAAGAAGTTGACTCTTCCTTAGTCACCGAAACATGCTCAGTGGTGTTGTCCACCAGTACCTGGTGTGTGGATACGGGAACCACTAATCATGTCTGCACCTAAATGCAGGGGTTCCAGGAAACCCGGAGACTTAGAAAGGAAGAAGTCATAACCTGTTGGAGTTGTGTACTTAATGTCTAAATTTAAGTAACGGAAACTCCCGATCCATTGCCATTAATCTATTTAATCAAATAAACAATTATTTGCGTTTAATTATTTATAATTAAATATATGCAAATTATAGTCCTGGATTTCATACGTTGTAGTTAGTATGGTGTGCATGGGCACACAGAAGATCACACTATCGGTTACTCGTATTTAATCGAACAGTTGCTCACGACCTAGATGGACACGGACCAATCCATCGGTATAGTCGTTGTGTGAGAGAGAAAATAATTTATCTTAATTATTTTATCACACTTGTACACTTGGTGTATTGGGCGGATCGCTTGAGATTTATCGATTAGGATTGCCTTGGATAATCGATTTAAATCTCAGAGTATTTTATTCTTAATCCCCGATACTATTGCGGGTGTGTATATTTAATATAAGTGACTTTGATTTTCCAAAGGAATTGACCGGTTTAATTACTGGGTCAATTACCGGTTAAGTTGGGTCACTGTATTTTATATATGACATGCCGTGAATACTTGACGGGAAAGTGTATCCCGTAAGGGTTGATAATATCCCCGAGATGAGTTTATAAGGAATTATTATGTAAACCCTGCAGGTGGATTTGTTCCGCATAATAATTAAGGTTGAATGGTACTAGTCTCGGATATAAGAGATGAATAAATTAATTAGCAATAAATTAATTTTATTCATGGATATTTATATCTTAAATACACGGAATAAATAATACTACCGGAGAAATATTATTTGATATAATATGGTTTAATATTGGGAGTGCAATTAATTTTATATAGTGGAAAATAGAATTAATTAATATTAATGGATTAATAGATTTGGGCTTGGGCTCAATTTAATCATTAATATTGGAAGCTCAATATTCCACCTCCTTAAGATCCCCTACGTAGCCTATAAAAGCACTACATGGTCTTCTCTATTCTCATAACTTGAAGATCACAATTCTAGAGAGAGAAAGTAGAGAGGGAGATGATGGAGTTGTATTCTAAATGTCTAGTTTAGTGCAAATACGGAACTCCTTATCTATACCTTAATTCGAGATATGATTCAAACATGATTGCATTTAATGCAATAGTCCTTGATGTATACGTTGTAGACAGTATGGCGTGAGGAGACACGCGGAAGATCATACTGTCGGTTACTCGTATACTATCGAACAGTAGCTCACGACTTAGATGGACAGGGACAATCCATCGGTACGTCGTAGTGTGACTGGTAGATAGTCGGTCTTGACTATCATGTTACACTCGTACACTTGGTGTATTGAGCAGGACCACGGGAGGGCGTTCGATTTATACTAATCGCAGTAATCGAACTAGACCTCAGATATTACGGATATACGAATTCTTAATCCCTATATAATTATAGGTGCGTGTGTCCAATTCTCGGTTCTTTGACTTGCCAATGAGTGAGACTAAATGATTAGTCGAGATTCTCGGTAAATTGGGGATCGTAATTGTACGCACGGCATGCTATAGATTATAGACAGGAAACCGTGTCCCGTTTATCGGGTTGATGACGTCCCCGAGATGAGCTCATAAAGTTTATCATGTAAACCCTGCAGGTGGATTCGTTCCACATGATAATAAGGATGAGTGGTACTAGTCTCGGATAATAAGAAACGAATTAATTTAATTATTAGTAATTAAATAAATTCGTGGACGTTCGATATCTTAAACACGGGGAAAGTCGTATATGTAATTTCGGCGGAAATATTATTGGTAAAATAATATAGATTAATTAATTGGGAATTCAATTATAATTTTATAGTGGAATTAATTATAATTAAAATTGGATTTAATTAAAGGTTTTCTTTTAAGGACACCGGTTTAATTAAATTACAATTTAGCCTAATTAATTAATTGTCCTAAGGTCCCTGGTGTGGCCTATATAAACCCCTCACTCTCTCTTCTCCTAACCTACGAAACGCCGCTATAATTAATTCTGTGGAGAAATTATTTTGTTAACGCAATTATTTTCTTCTCTGCTTAATTAATTTAGATTAGCGCAGTGTTTTTATTTCTGTAGAAATTAATTTGCTAGCGCAAATATATTTTCTAGAGACAGAATAATTAAAACGTGAAAAAGAGGGTTTGAGAGAGAAGAAGAAGAGAAGACTCCTGTGGATCGTTGCCCACACAACGTCCGGCGTCGAGGGCTAGGATACACACTAGAAGATCTCAGGGTGTTCGCCTATTCGGCTTCTCCGAATCACGCATCAAAGGTATAAGAAATCGAAACCCTATTTCCGCATTATTTCGATTCTTTTCGTACGTAATCATACAACGAACCTCCGATCGAGTTCCGGGATCGTGGTTGGTGTTCCTAGATCACTGTGGAGTCGCTGACTTCAAGAGCGGTGGTCGGAATCGGAAAAACCAGCCGGAAACGAGCCTGGAACAGCAGCGTCGCGCTGCTGTTCGCGACGACATGTCGGCCGACATTGGCTTGTCGGACGACACCTTCTGGTGTCGGACGACAGAGAGGCCAGAAGCCTCTCGTTTTGCGCGGTCGTGCCTCGGGTGCGATGGCTGGGCGTTAGACGGGTCAGGGGCTTCGTCGTGGACACAGTAGGCACGCTGGAGGTTGACTGGGCTTGTCCGGATGTTCGAGTAGTCGAACGGACATGTCCCGGGTAGTCGATTTCCAACAAATGGTATCAGAGCCGGTTTATCGGTTTGTTGTATTGTTCGTACGTTTTGTGATGCAGGATGAACCCGATTATTATGGCCAATGTTGTGATGGATGTTGTGCTTTAATTTTGTGGTTTGATTAAACTCTCGGGCTTGTCGAGATTGTTTTGTTTTTGGAATAACGTTGCTTGTTTGTAATAGATAAAAACGACGGGTTGAGTCGTTAGGTTTATTTATTTATTTCGTCGTTTCCGGGCATGTATAGGGTCGATCACCTTGTATAGGATCGATGCCGGATTTAGTAGATTTATTCTTGTAATTTTTCTTACTAATTTTGGTGGATCGAGACGAGACCAAAACCCGGAGAAACGAGGATCGAGGAGGGCGAACCGGTAACGGGCAGCCATCGAACACACCCCGTGTTCGCGACGGGCAGCAGCGGGGCTGGGGTTCGTTCGACCCCACGGACGACTCAACGAGGCTCGAGATGAGGCTCCAGTGGGAGGAGTTCGTCTCTTGACCCTCGAGCGAGTCGGTGGTGGACCGAGATCGAGACGAGCAACGAGATGAAGTTCCAAGAGACGTGCATTGGAGAATACTTAAGGCCATAATAATCGGGGCCACGTTAATTGCCTTTTATGTGATTTACGTGCTTTTTATTATGCTTAATTATTTTATGCATGTTATCCCTTATCGCAAAATACTAAGTGGGAGAGGGATTGGAAACAATCCCGCGGTCTCCATTCTCTGTTTTGATGGTGATGTGTGTCACTTACGAGTTGGCTTTAGTGTCATCCTCCCTATCGGATAAAGTTGACACACGGATATCACTGGATCAAAATTCGAATTAAATTCCACTTATAATAATCGAACAATTATATTTTTCAAAAGCAAGTGCCTAATCTGTCTTTCAAAGACTAAGTTCAACTCGACTCATTCTCACCCCGGGGAGTGGAATGGAGCCAAAGCGCTTGCTTATGTCAATGACACAGATTAGAGACATTCGAGTCATTCGATGACTAGATCGATTGTCTGGTTGGCTCCCTCACCTAGTGAGAGATAGGGCTCAATTGCATGATTGATCGCTGGTTAGAAACTTCGAGTTTCACTTACGAGATATCAAGCTTTGAATAATAAAATTGTGGTATTTAATAAATGTAAGAGTCAATTAACAAAATTGTTTGTTTTAGTAAACGTCCACACTATCGTGGCTTGCTAAATGGAAACGGTACTTTGGGTTAATTGAGACTCTATGACATTTAAATAAATGGGATTCAATTAATAAAGTTGTTTGTTTTAGTAAACGTCCACACTAACGTGGCTTGCTAGATGGAAACGGAGCTTTAGGATTAATTGAGGCTCGACAGTTATAGAAAGTCGTGGAGGACCGCATGTCAACGTAAACGTCCACATGAACGTGGCTTGCGGTGGGCATGTAGTTCCCGAGCGGTGGACTTAGTACTGAGAAATGGTATACACTTAGGTACGCTTTATAGTATCCTCCCCATCGGAGTCACTGCTATAATGATGTACGACCGAAGTAAAAATCCAATTATAAAATCGTTTGGATTAGTATACGTCCACAAGAACGTGGCATGCTAGTCTGATGGGATTTTGGAAATGATTGGTAGTTTAATGATATTATTTGAGGGAAATGATATCGAATTAAACTCATTGTTTGTTTTATATGGTATTATTCCCATTAAAAGTCAACAAACTCACTGAACCTATTTTGTATGGATTAAAGAAGAAACTTGGACATTGTCCTAACTGCAGAGGAGTACAATTATGTACTTCAAGTCAATTGACCTGCTGAACCAAATGATGTTTCCACTACTGAGGAAAGGAAGCTCATAGAAATGGATCAAGGCTCTGAGATGACGCGGAGCTGCATTATGGCTTTCATGTCAAAATATGCTGCGACATCGGGATCAAGCCATAACCATTACCTATGATATGATGCTTAACCTCAAGAAACTTTTTGGTTATCAGGACAAGACAGTCGGGCAAAATGCAATGAGGCAACTCATGACGGCCATCGCATCCGAAGGAACGCCCGTGGGGAATCACGTTCTTAGGATGATGTGCTATCTGAATGAGATAGAGATTCTAGGATCAGTTATCGATGGGGTAACCCAAGTCGATATTGTGCTCCAGTCTCTGCCGAGAAGTTTTGAGCAGTTCCGCTTGAACTATAACATTAATAAGGGGTCTTACTCATTGGCGGAACTCCTGATTGAACTTCAAGCGGCTGAGGGAATCTCTAAGGGCTCTCAAGCACTTGTGGTTGAGAAATTGGCTCTTCCTAGGCCTCCGGGCGGCAAAAGGAAGAAGAAGCAAATACGGAAACCCAGTGGGCCTAATATATCTGGACCACGGAATGGGACAAGCAAGCCCAAGGGGCAAGTGCTTCCGTTGTAAGCAGTCTGGATACTGGGAGTTTTAATTGTCCTCTCAAGCAACAAGAAGTTGACTCTTCCTTAGTCACCGAAACATGTTTAGTGGTAGTATCTGCCAGTACCTGGTGTGTGGATACGGGAACCACTAATCATGTCTGCACTTAATGCGGGGGTTCCAGGAAACCCGGAAACTTAGAAAGGAAGAAGTTATAACCTACATGGGCAATACTGTTAAGGTAACAGCCGTTGCAGTGGGAGATGTTAAATGTTTTAACGGTAGGATTTTAGTTCTAACAAATTGTCTTTATGTGCCGGCATTTAGAAAGAAATTTCATTTCGGATTTCTAAATTGGCTTAGAATGGATATTCCGTTTCTTTGGATGGTTTCATACCTATCAGAGTAGGAAACGGGGATATTATCTATTCTGTTACATTGATAGACAATTTAATACTAAATCCGTGTTCTTCCACGATGCAACACACCGGAGCTAATAACACATTGTCAAAATCCAATAAGAGTAAAGATCCTTCTAGGATGAATCAAATGTACTTATGGAATCTTAGGCTAGATCATTTTAACTTGAGTACGATTCAAAGGGTGAAAGCTGATGGACTACTCAGCTAGGTTGAAGGAAAGGACTTTCCAACCTTCGAATCATACTTGGAAGTTTAAATGACCAGGAAACCCTTTACGGTTAAAGGGCATAGATCCAAGAAAGTACTAGAGTTGATTCGCTCTGATATATGCAGACCTCTTTGAGGAGTAAGGCATACTTATCAGAAAATGGGATTAAACCCCGACAGACTACACCATTTATGCCTCGGCAAAATAATGTGTTGTAAAGAAGGAATAGGACTCTTATAGATATGGGAAAGTAGACAATGAGTTATTCGGAGTTACCTAATTCGTTTTTGGGATATGGCTTGGAAACAGCGGCGTTTATCCTGAACTTGATTCCTTTGGAAACTTGTACAGATATTCGGCTGTTTATAGGATACCCTAAGAAAACGAATTGAGATATGTAATATAGTCCAAAGGACTAGATGTTCGTTGATTGCATCAATGTTCGGTTCTTAGACATGGACTATATATATATGCAATATCACAAGCCCAAGAGTAGGGTAATACTTAATGTGCATAGAGGGACTGATCAAGACTTAGAACCAGCCTAACTGAGTAGTTCACTACTGTAATCTTTATTCACTAAAGACACACCGGAGCGTCGTCGTAGTGGGAGGGTTGTTAGACAACCCGACAGGTTCATGTTTATAGGAGAGTCTTCGGACTTGTTACCTGGAGAACATGAAGCCGACCCCTAGATCTATGACGAGACGCTGAAAGATCAAGATGCTCAGTCTTGGTAAAAGACGATGAAATATGAGATTGAATCTTTGGATTCAAATAATGTCTGGGATCCTGTAGCCAGAGGGATTCATCGAAAAGAGCCAAGAGCATTCGGTAAGCAAGCTTAATCAATCTTAGGATTGAAGGAAGCTTCAAGATCTTGGACACATGCGGACCTATGAGAAAATCCATTTCATGGATTCATTCAAGGCATGTTTAGGTCCTGTGTGTAATAAAGAAGTGACAGAAAAGATGTGGTGTTTTCTCATTCTTTGTGTAGACGACATCTTTCTATTTTGGCAACAATATGAAAAATGTTATCAGACATAAAGGGATGGTTGTCCGAGTAATTCAATGTAAGAGACTTAGGAGAAGTCGGGAATGTTCTTGGGATCAAAGTTATAAAGGATCGCCAGAAAAGAACATAGAACTTATCTCGAGTCTCATACATAAATACAATTCTTACTCGTTGCAGCATACAGAATTCCAAGAAAGGTCTTCACCTTTTAGATGTGGAATTCATCTATCTAAAGTTTTGTGTACGACACAATAAAGGAGATAGATGAAGATTAAGCAGTTCCCTACACCTTTATGGTGGGAAGCTTAATGTATGTAATGCTATGCACGAGATTGATATCTACTATGCTGTGGGCATGGTGGTGAGATATCATAGTAATCCTGAAAGGATCACTCGACTGATGTAAAGAACATGTTTAGGCTCCTGCAGAGGACCAGGAATTATGTTCTGAGTTACAAAGCAGTCAAGTTATTTCCATTGGATTACATAGAATTGGATTTCCAAATCAAACAGAGACAGTTGAAAGTCGAAGTCAGGCTATGTGTTCTCACTGTGAAGTGGAGCAGTCACATGGAAGAATGTAAAGCAGCGATGCATTACGGACTCTTCCATGGAAACTGAAAGGATAACGGCTTCTGAGGCAGTTAAAAGGTCAGTGTGGCTCCAGAACTTCCTAAGGGACTTAGATGTGGTTTCTAGTTCACCCAAAGCTATTTTGAATAGCGGTATTGGCAAACTTGAAATGCCACGAGTCCACAGTGGGAGATAACATGTAGAGCGCAAGTACCACCTGATTCGAGAGATCGTCTAGTAAGACGATGCAGTTGTTACCTAGATAGCATCGAGAGGATTACCTGGTAAAACCCGTTCACAGAGGCACTTCCAGCGAAAGCGTTGGGTAGGCGTGATGAGGTTATGGGAATCTGATGTTTGGGAGAGGGCGACTAGACTTTTAGTATAAGTGGGAGATTGATGGAGTTGTATTCTAAATGTCTAGTTTAGTGCAAATACGGAACTCCTTATCTATACCTTAATTCGAGATATGATTCAAACATGATTGCATTTAATGCAATAGTCCTTGATGTATACGTTGTAGACAGTATGGCGTGAGGAGACACGCGGAAGATCATACTGTCGGTTACTCGTATACTATCGAACAGTAGCTCACGACTTAGATGGACAGGGACAATCCATCGGTACGTCGTAGTGTGACTGGTAGATAGTCGGTCTTGACTATCATGTTACACTCGTACACTTGGTGTATTGAGCAGGACCACGGGAGGGCGTTCGATTTATACTAATCGCAGTAATCGAACTAGACCTCAGATATTACGGATATACGAATTCTTAATCCCTATATAATTATAGGTGCGTGTGTCCAATTCTCGGTTCTTTGACTTGCCAATGAGTGAGACTAAATGATTAGTCGAGATTCTCGGTAAATTGGGGATCGTAATTGTACGCACGGCATGCTATAGATTATAGACAGGAAACCGTGTCCCGTTTATCGGGTTGATGACGTCCCCGAGATGAGCTCATAAAGTTTATCATGTAAACCCTGCAGGTGGATTCGTTCCACATGATAATAAGGATGAGTGGTACTAGTCTCGGATAATAAGAAACGAATTAATTTAATTATTAGTAATTAAATAAATTCGTGGACGTTCGATATCTTAAACACGGGGAAAGTCGTATATGTAATTTCGGCGGAAATATTATTGGTAAAATAATATAGATTAATTAATTGGGAATTCAATTATAATTTTATAGTGGAATTAATTATAATTAATTGGATTTAATTAAAGGTTTTCTTTTAAGGACACCGGTTTAATTAAATTACAATTTAGCCTAATTAATTAATTGTCCTAAGGTCCCTGGTGTGGCCTATATAAACCCCTCACTCTCTCTTCTCCTAACCTACGAAACGCCGCTATAATTAATTCTGTGGAGAAATTATTTTGTTAACGCAATTATTTTCTTCTCTGCTTAATTAATTTAGATTAGCGCAGTGTTTTTATTTCTGTAGAAATTAATTTGCTAGCGCAAATATATTTTCTAGAGACAGAATAATTAAAACGTGAAAAAGAGGGTTTGAGAGAGAAGAAGAAGAGAAGACTCCGGTGGATCGTTGCCCACACAACGTCCGGCGTCGAGGGCTAGGATACACACTAGAAGATCTCAGGGTGTTCGCCTATTCGGCTTCTCCGAATCACGCATCAAAGGTATAAGAAATCGAAACCCTATTTCCGCATTATTTCGATTCTTTTCGTACGTAATCATACAACGAACCTCCGATCGAGTTCCGGGATCGTGGTTGGTGTTCCTAGATCACTGTGGAGTCGCTGACTTCAAGAGCGGTGGTCGGAATCGGAAAAACCAGCCGGAAACGAGCCTGGAACAGCAGCGTCGCGCTGCTGTTCGCGACGACATGTCGGCCGACATTGGCTTGTCGGACGACACCTTCTGGTGTCGGACGACAGAGAGGCCAGAAGCCTCTCGTTTTGCGCGGTCGTGCCTCGGGTGCGATGGCTGGGCGTTAGACGGGTCAGGGGCTTCGTCGTGGACACAGTAGGCACGCTGGAGGTCGACTGGGCTTGTCCGGATGTTCGAGTAGTCGAACGGACATGTCCCGGGTAGTCGATTTCCAACAGGAGATCCATGGAGTTCGGAAGATCGTCGCCCACCCGACGTTCGAGCTAGTGCAAGGAATACGTGGGAAGATCTCAAGGTCTTCAAATTGAGTTCTTCGTTTTTCCGAACAACGAGAACGAGGTAAATCGTAAAACCCCCTTTATGATTTTATCGTTTAATTATCGTGAAAATACCTTGAACCAAGATCCAAGGAACGGACCCAATAGACGAGGTCGAACCGGGCGGTGGTGGTTGGACCACCAGACCGCCGGCGGTTCGACGGCTCGGCTGGACGAAGATCGCGCGGGGAAAAATCGAGCCTAGGGCTCGATACGCGGATCGGCTGCGGGTTTTCCCGCAGCGATCAGCTGCCTGCTGCGGGTTTTCCCGCAGCGACCTGTAGCGCCCAGCAGCAGCGAGTAAGGCGACTCGCTACAGGTTGCTGCGAGCTGCTACGGGAGATTCGCTGGGTGCTGCGGGTTTTCCCGCAGCGGACCCGTAGCGACTCAGCAGCGACTCAGCAAGTCCCAGCAGCAGCGAGTCAGGCGACTCGCTGCGGGTTGCTGCGGGCTGCTGCGAGTCACCCCGCGTGACTGCTGCGAGGTTCGTAGGTTCACGCGAGTTCTCTCGTGTTTTTCCCGCGTAACCCTCGTATAACTTTTTCGTATGGTCATGTACGTGTTCCGGGAGTCGATTGGAGTTGTCGTTCCGCTATTTTGACAATTCCGGATATTCGATCTCCAAAGGATTTCGGTCGGAATTAATTAGATAATTAATTTTAATTAATTTATTAATTCCGGGATATCGATTTCCAACATAACCTACATGGGCAATACTGTTAAGGTAACATCCGTTGCAGTGGGAGATGTTAAATGGTTTTAACGGTAGGATTTTAGTTCTAATAAATTGTCTTTATGTGCCGGTATTTAGAAAGAAATTTCATTTCGGATTTCTAAATTGACTTAGAATGTATATTCTGTTTCTTCTGATAGTTTCATACCTTTCAGAGTAGGAAACAGGGTTGTTATCCATTCTGGTACATTGACAGACAATTTAATACTAAATCCATATTATTCCACGATGCAACATACCGGAGAAAATAACACATTGTCGAACCCCAATAAGAGTAAATATCCTTCTAGGATGAATCAAATGTACTTATGGAATCTTAGGCTAGATCATTTTAACTTGAGTACGATTCAAAGGGTGAAAGCTGATGGACTACTCAGCTATGTTGAAGGAAAGGACTTTCCAACCTTCGAATCATACTTGGAAGTTTTAATGACCAAGCAACCCTTTACGGTTAAAGGGAAAAGATCCAAGAAAGTACTAGAGTTGATTCGCTCTGATATATGCAGACCTCTTTGAGGAGTAAGGCATACTTATCAGAAAATGGGATTAACTCCCGACATACTACACCATTTATGCCTCGGCAAAATAATGTGTTGTAAAGAAGGAATAGGACTCTTATAGATATGGGAAAGTATACAATGAGTTATTCGGAGTTACCTAATTCGGTTTTGGGATATGGTTTAAAAACAGCGGCGTTTATCCTGAACTTGATTCCTTTGGAAACTTGTACAGATATTCAGCTGTTTATAAGATACCCTAAGAAAACGAATTGAGATATGTAATATAGTCCAAAGAACCAGATGTTCGTTGATTGCATCAATGTTCGGTTCTTAGACATGGACTATATATATATATATATGCAATATCACAAGCCCAAGAGTAGGGTAATACTTAATGTGCTTAGAAGGACTGATCAAGACTTAGAACCAGCCTAACTGAGTAGTTCACTACTGTAATCTTTAGTCACTAAAGATACACCGGAGCGTCGTCGTAGTGGGAGGGTTGTTAGAAAACCCGACAGGTTCATGTTTATAGGAGAGTCTTCGGACTTGTCACCTGGAGAACAAGAAGCCGACCCCTAGATCTATGACGAGACGCTGGAAGATCAAGATGCTCAGTCTTGGCAAAAGACGATGAAATCTGAGATTGAATCTATGGATTCAAACCATGTCTGGGATTTTGTAGCACCTCCCAAAGGTGTAAAAGTCATTGGTTGCAAGTGGGCGTACAAGATGAAAAGAGGGTCTGACGGGAAGGTGTGAACCTTAAGGCTAGGCGAAAGGGTGCACTCAGAAAGAAAGGAATCGATTATGAGTAAACTTTTTCGCCGGTAGCTATGCTAAGGTCGATCCGGATTCTTTTGTCTTCACATGGAAGATGGAAGTCAAGACAGATTTCTTAAATCGAAGTCTTGACGGGACCATCTATGTGGGACAGCCAGAGGGATTCATCGAAAAGAGCCAAGAGCATTCGGTAAGCAAGCTTAATCAATCTTAGGATTGAAGGAAGCTTCAAGATCTTGGACACATGCGGACCTATGAGAAAATCCATTTCATGGATTCATTCAAGGCATGTTTAGGTCCTGTGTGTAATAAAGAAGTGACAGAAAAGATGTGGTGTTTTCTCATTCTTTATGTAGACGACATCCTTCTAAATTGGCAACAATTGTTGGAAATCGATATCCCGGAATTAATAAATTAATTAAAATTAATTATCTAATTAATTCCGACCGAAATCCTTTAGAGATCGAATATCCGGAATTGTCAAAAGCGGAACGACAACTCCAATCGACTCCCGGAACACGTATATGACCATACGAAAAAGTTATACGAGGGTTACGCGGGAAAAACACGAGAGAACTCGCGTGAACCCACGAACCTCGCAGCAGCCACGCGGGGTGACTCGCAGCAGCCCGCAGCAACCCGCAGCGAGTCGCCTGACTCGCTGCTGCTGGGACTTGCTGAGTCGCTGCTGAGTCGCTACGGGTCCGCTGCGGGAAAACCCGCAGCAGGCAGCTGATCGCTGCGGGAAAACCCGCAGCCGATCCGCGTATCGAGCCCTAGGCTCGATTTTTCCCCGCGCGATTTTCGTCCAGCCGAGCCGTCGAACCGCCGGCGGTCCGGTGGTCCAACCACCACCGCCCGGTTCGACCTCGTCTATTGGGTCCGTTCCTTGGATCTTGGTTCAAGGTATTTTCACGATAATTAAATGATAAAATCATAAAGGGGGTTTTACGATTTACCTCGTTCTCGTTGTTCGGAAAAACGAAGAACTCAATTTGACGACCTTGAGATCTTCCCACGTATTCCTTGCACTAGCTCGAACGTCGGGTGGGCGACGATCTTCCGAACTCCATGGATCTCCCTCTCTATTTTCTCTCTCTAGAATTGTGATCTTCAAGTTATGAGAATAGAGAAGACCATGTAGTGCTTTTATAGGCTACGTAGGGGATCTTAAGGAGGTGGAATATTGGGCTTCTAATATTGAAGATTAAATTGAGCCCAATGCTCAAGTCCATTAATCCTAATCAATATTAATTAATTTATTTTCCACTATATAAATTAATTGCACTCCCAATATTAAACCATATTATATCAAATAATATTTCTCCAGTAGTATTATTTATTCCGTGTATTTAAGATATAAATATCCATGAATAAAATTAATTTATTGCTAATTAATTTATTCATCTCTTATATCCGAGACTAGTACCATTCAACCTTAATTATTATGCGGAACAAATCCACCTGCAGGGTTTACATAATAATTCCTTATGAACTCATCTCGGGGATATTATCAACCCTTTCGGGATACACTTTCCCGTCAAGTATTCACGGCATGTCATATATAAAATATAGTGACCCAACTTAACCGGTAATTGACCCAGTAATTAAACCTGTCAATTCCTTTGGAAAATCAAAGTCACTTATATTAAATATACACACCCGCAATAGTATCGGGGATTAAGAATAAAATACACTGAGATTTAAATCGATTATCCAAGGCAATCCTAATCGATAAATCTCAAGCGATCCGCTCAATACACCAAGTGTACAAGTGTGATAAAATAATTAAGACAAATTATTTTCTCTCTCACACAACGACTGCTGGGATTCGATGTCCCGGGCTATCAAAATGCGGAACCGATAACCCGATCAAAACCCTCGATCACCGAAGACTGGATCCCCGACTCATCCGCAGGAGTCCGACCTTTGGAGACTACGCGCCCGAAGACACGCAGCCCGCCCCCAGCCGATTTTCTCCCACGAGTCGGATCCACGAACGCGAACCACCTCACGAGCCGGGGCCCGACCGAACGCCCAGCGAAGCCCGAAGGCTGCGTGCGCCCAGCCGAGCCCCCGCGAGGGGCTCGCGATCGTCCTCGACGATCGCTGGGGATGCGCGAGGCATCCCCGTGGGCTGCTCGTAGCAGCCCGCAGCGAGTCGCGGTGACTCGCTGCCCGCGAGGGCATCGCCCTCGCATGATCCGCTGCGGGCGAACCCGTAGCTCATGCGAGGCGGCTACGGGTGACCCCGCAGCAGCCCGCGATCGATCCTCGCGATCGATCGCACCCCTCGGCTCCAGCCGAGGGTTCCCGCGGCCTCGCGCCTCCGACGACGGCGGCTGGGGTCCGCCACGGCACCAGCCCGTGGCACCCCGGCGATCGACCTAAGTCGATCGTGTGTCCCCGGCGTCCAGCCGGGGCACGCCGTTCGTCGCGCGATGGGGCGGTCCGAACCCTAGGGTTCGACCGCCTCCCTCGATCCTCGCCGGGGATCTCGAATCCCCGTCCCCGAGGTTCGTCGTTTTCCCGGATCGCGTATTCATGTACATATCACAATATTCAACGCAAATAATCATAGAAGGGGGGTTCTCGATTATTACCTCGATTCGTTGTACGGAGAAACGAATCTTGATGACCTCGTGATCTTCCCGCGTATTCCTTGCACTCCGTTCGAACGTCGGGTGGGCGACGATCTATCGAACTCTATGGATCCTCCTCACTCTCCAAGACTTTTAGTTGGCGTAACTTAGGTTAGGAAAAGTGAAGACCATGTAGTGCTTATATAGGCTACGCAGGGGATCATAAGGAGAATAAATATTGGGCTCCCAAATATTGAAAATTAAATTGGGTCCAACCCAAATCCATTAATTCTTATCAATATTAAATTTTATTTATTTTCCACTATATAAATAAAATTGCACTCCCAATATTATTCCATATTATATCAAATAATATTTCTCCATCTTAGTATTATTTATTCCGTGTATTTAAGATTTAAATATCCATGAATAAATTTATTTATTGCTCAATAAATAATATTCATATCTTATATCCGAGACTAGTACCGTTCAACCTTTATTATTGTGCGGAACGAATCCACTCATGAGGTTTACACAATAATTCCTTATGAACTCATCTCGGGGATATTATCAACCCTTCCGGGATACACTTTCCCGTCAAGTATTCACGGCATGTCATATATAAAATATAGCGACCCAACTTTACCGGTAATTAACCCAGTAATTAAACCGGTTAATTCCTTTGGAAAATCAAAGCCTCTAGTATTAAATATACACACCCGCAATAATTTCGGGGATTAAGAATAAAATACTCCGAGATTTAAATTGATTATCCAAGGCAATCCTAATCAATAAATCTCAAGCTGATCCGCCCAATACACCAAGTGTACAAGTGTGATAAAATAATTAAGATAAATTATTTTCTCTCTCACACAACGACTATACCGATGGATTGGTCCGTGTCCATCTAGGTCGTGAGCAACTGTTCGATTAAATACGAGTAACCGATAGTATGATCTTCTGTGTGCCCATGCCCCACCATACTAACTACAACGTATAAAATCCAGGACTATATTTTGCATAATTAATTAAATGCAAATAATTGTCTATTAATTAAATAGGTTAAATGCCATGACCGGGAGTTTACCGGTACTTAAATCTAGACATTAAGTACACAACTCCAACAATCTCCCACTTGTACTAAGGTCTAGTCATTTCCTCCAAACTCCCGACTCCCATACTCATCACGTGCTTAAGTTATACTTTCCAGAAGTATTATGTGAATGAGCAATCTAGGTTGCCGCTCTGAAGTTATCTTGGTGACTACTGCATCGTCCCTCTGACGATGACTCGTATCAGGTGGTACTGGCTCTATGTGTTATCATCACTTTTCGAACTTATGACTTCTTCCAGTTCTCCACGCACCGCTATGTACATAGCCTTTTGGTGAACCAAGAATCATATCCAAGTTCAGAGGTCATTCCGGAACCTAACCAAAACTTCCGCTGCCTCTGAGGCTGCTATTCGGTTTATGATAGAGTCCGAGAAGCATCATGCTTATCACTCTTTCATCCTTAGGTTCCACCTCTTCTAAAAGTGAACACATAGCCTGATATCGACTTACACTAGTCTTTCCCCGATTTTTGATCTGAGAAACTGTAATCTAAGAAGATTTCGTTTTGCCAGTAATCCAGTACTTCTAAGTACTTTACAGCATTCGAATATTTCTTATCCAGATTACTTTGATATCCTCCCACTACGCTAACCGCATAGTTGATATCAGGTTCTTGTTTTTCAACATTGCATCTATAAAGCTCTCCACACTCGAAGTGTAGGTAACTGCTTTGTCCATATCCATCTCCTTCATGTGTTCGAAACACATACCTTTAGATAGATGTATTCTGTTCTAGAAAGGCAATAACCTTTCTCAGAATTGTGCATGTTTAAAACAAACCATAATCGTATAAGATATCTTAAGAGAAGTACAAATGTTCTTATCCAGAGATCGAAAGATTTCTAAGAACATGATCCAACTTCATCTTAATCTTATGTCTCGATTTATTTAGACAACCTCCATTTTATGTCTGACAACACTTTTACATTGTGGCCAACGATGAAGTGTTATCTACACAAAATTCCGAGAAACACCACCCTTGTTTCCATTACGTCTCTAACACACCTTTCTCGCAAATCTATGCAGACCTAGGGATCGATTTCATGTATACTGGATCCAGAGTTCAAAACTCCTCCAGCCTTATGAACATCTCTGGTTGCTTAACAACCTCCCACTGCAATGGCGTTCCGGTGTATAACAGTAATAACATTAGGTGCAGTCAGTGGTGTACCGCTACTCGGTTAGGCTGGTTCTCAGTCTTTCCTTTCCTCTATTTTAAAGTACCTTGTCAATTAGGGCATTGTAGTTCATCTAATAGTCTTCCTCTAAGAACCGGGTGAGGATACCCATCTGGTTCGTAGTACTATTGAACTTACAATTACTTGTTCTTCTAGGATTATTCTACAACCACATAGAATGTGCCGTTGTATCCAGAAATATCCATAGAACATAGGTAATTCCGAACAAACTTGTTCTTTTACTATTAGAATACCATTTTTCGTTTTTGACACACCATGTCTACACAACAGTGTATGGTGTAGTCGCTTGAGACTTAATCTCAATCTTTGATTTATGCTATGTGTTATTCGGATGGGTGACAGCCTCCGCGAACAAGTCGCAGGCTTTCAATGGATATACTTTGAAGGTTCCCCATAATGGCTTTGTGTTAAAACACTCCGCTTTTATGGCACAACAAGTAGTCTAATCCATCTTCGAGCATTCTTGGAAGAACGACTCGTACCTTCTCTAATTACACATACCGCATCAATCATTAATCATTTTCTATACTTGTCCGAATTCCATCCTTTATCCAGAAAGGTTAACTTAGTTGTATCATCTATCAAGATTGATTCTTAGGTCGGGAGGTCCATTCCTCCAACTATAATTGATCAAATCAATTTCGACCTTTTGAATCCCTTTTGAATAGATACTACCAAATTCAAGAATTCACAAGTATAATGATTAATAAGAGAAATACATCTAATAAGTAAAACAAGTTATACACAACGGTTTGTTGCATCGTGGTAGACTAAGGATTCATCATTCACATATTGCTATCTAATGTACCATAATAGATATCACCATTATTTCTTATCCAAACCATCCAATGATTAAAGAAATAAAATATCCATTAATAAAGAAAACCAGAACGAAGTTCTTTTTCAAAATAAGGGGTACATAAGCAATAACTGAAATGAAAACTTAAAACAGATAAATGTCTTCCACTGCAACTGCTGCTACCCCAACAGCTTTGCCCATGTAGACTCGAACTCTTCTTGTCTAAGTCGCCGGGTTTTCTGGAACCCCTGCATTTAAAGAAATGCACATACCGTCAGTGGTTCCATATCTACACACCAGAATTCTGGTAGATAATACCGCTGACTATGTTTTTACGACTAAAGAAAAATTCGTACCTCTGAGAGGACATTCAGACTTCCAGTGTCCAGACTTCTTGCATCGGAAGCACAAGCCCTTTGGCTTACTAGCCCCCACTCGTGGTCCATTCCTCTTGGCACCACTGGGTTTCATCGCTTGTTTCCGCTTCCTGCCCCTACCTCCAATAGCTTTCAAGCTTTTGGGCCTGGTAGTTACAAGCGCTTGAGACTTGCCCTTCTTGTAGATCCCCTCTGCCGCCTTCAGTTCAGTCAGGAGTTGCGCAAGAGTATAAGATAGTTTACCCATATTATAGCTCATACGAAACTGCTCAAAACTAGGGGTCAGAGACTGGAGTATGATGTCGACTTGCGTCTCCCCATCAATAGAAGCTCCTAGGACCTCAAGCTCATTCAACAGACTCATCATCTTAAGAACGTGCTCCCCTACGGGCGTTCCTTCAGACTGAGTAGTTGTCATGAGGACTCTCATGGCTTCTTGCCTCGCCGCACGATCTTGCTCCCCAAACATCTCCTTGAGGTTAAACATCATATCATAGGCAGTGTCCATCGGCTCATGTTGGGTTTGGAGTACATTTGACATGGAAGCCAAAATATAGCACCTAGCCATTTCATCAGCCTTTTTCCACTTCCGATATGCCAGTTTTTCCTCATCAGTTGAGGCAGCCGTGGGCTCAGCAGGGCATACTTCATGGAGTACAAACTTGTACTCCTCCGAAGTCAGGACAATGTCTAAATTTCTCTTCCAATCAATATAGTTGGGACCAGTGAGCTTATGCTCCTTGAGTATCATAGAAAGTGGATTCATAGCTATTCTCTAAACCTATAAGCACATGTAAACAAACAATCAATTTAATGTCCGATGTTATCTCCCTTAAATAACATCATTAAATTACTAATTGCGTCTAAAATCCCATCAGGTAAAGCAAGCCACGTGGTGTGGACGTTTACCCACCCAAATGATTTAGCAATTAGTTTTTCTTCGGTCATACATCAATCATAGCGTAACTTCGTGGGGAAGAATACTATGACGCGTATCTAAGTGTAAACCATCACTCAGCACTAAAGTACATCGCTTGGAATTGCTACGTCACCGCAAGCCACGTGGTGTGGACGTTTACGACAGTTTCACAACTCTTCACAATTACTTATAACTGTCTACATCAATTAATCCAAAATCCGTCGGTATAGCAAGCCACGTGGTGTGGACGTTTACTACACCAAGAGATCTTTATAATTGACTCCCAATTACAAGAACCATTCGATTTCGCAAATCAAGACTCGGAGAATCATAAGTGAAACTCGAAGTTTCTAACCAGTGATTCACCATGCGAGCGACCCTATCTCTCATAAATGAGGGAGCCGAGCAGACAAACGACCCACCTATCAAAGAATGGCACGAAAGTCTCTAATTTGTGTCATCCACATGACCAAGTGGCTCTGGCTCCATTCCACTCCCCGGGGTGAGAATGAGTCGACTTGAAGTCAGTTTCAGAAAGACAAATTAGGCATTGTTTGATAAACTCGATCAATGTTTCTTGTAAGAGGAATTACAAGAATTCTCCTACAATGACTTGTCTATATGAACTTCGAAAGTCCATAAAAGTCACCAAGAGAACAGTGATGGAGACCATGGGAATGTTTCCATCCCCTCTCCCACTTAGCTTTTTACGATAAAGGGATACGCTATCTAGTGCATAAAATAAACACATATAGCATGCATGAAAGCAATAAAGCACATAGGTCACATAGTCAAAATAATGCTAGAGAAATTATTTTCCCGACTATCATGGCTTTATCTTCATATGCATCCTCTAGTCTTCAGTCTTCGTTTCTTGAATGCTCCATGTGACGAGAATATTAATTTCCAATATTTAAATCTATTTATTTTCAATTAATCCAAAAGTTACTTAATTCGAAAATTAAGTCAATTGAATATATCAAAAATAAAATTAAATATTATTAATATTTTTATTTATTTATTTTCCTATCTAGTTCTTATTAAATCTTTAGAATAATCTATCCAAATAAAATTTGGAATATTCTAGAAGACATCTATAATAGAACAAGGAAATAAAATAAATTAGGATTCACTACTTTCCAAATTTATTTTTATTCCTAATCCATGAATATTCCCATGAGTAGGAATAATCAAATAGGAAAAATAAATTTAGTACTAAATTAATTAAATTTCTAATCTATGATTAATTCCATGAAAGAAATAAATCAATAGAAATAAAATTAATTTAAATTAATTCTTTTCCTAATCCATGAGTATTTTTCCTAAAAGGAAAGTACTCAAATAGGAAACCCGAATTAATTGGGGAAGTAGATCTTGGTAGGAATAGCATGAGATTGGGAGATCCCACGCCATCCCCACCGTCGACCTCCACCGCCCGGGACCACCACCGCCGCCGCCCCCAGCCCACGCGCCACCACCACCGGTGGCCGGCGTGGCCGGAAGCCCTAGCGGGCAGCCCCTTCGATGGGGTCGATCGATCCTCATGGGGATCGATCATGGGGATGATCGATTCCCCGGATTTTGCGTCCTCTTCGTCTTCGTCACACGTCTTCGTCTTCCGGCGATCGTCTCATCATCGAACCAACGTAAATAATTTACAAAAATTAAATTACAATTCCGGTATCGATTCTATACATGAAATCGACCCTATACATTTTCCGGAAAATAAAGTGCGTAATAATAAATCCTAAATTCGGTCAACCCCCGAATTTTTACTATTACAAACATTCAACCACACAAAAACGAATCTCGACATGTCCGAGAGTTTAATAATCATGATAATTAATTAAAAAAAAACAATTAATTAAATCCAACCATGATAGCCGGAAATCCTGCAAGGTAGAACAATAATCGAATATGTACATGAACACGAAACCAAACGCTCTGATACCAATTGCTGGGATTCGATGTCCCGGGCTATCAAAATGCGGAACCGATAACCCGATCAAAACCCTCGATCACCGAAGACTGGATCCCCGACTCATCCGCAGGAGTCCGACCTTTGGAGACTACGCGCCCGAAGACACGCAGCCCGCCCCCAGCCGATTTTCTCCCACGAGTCGGATCCACGAACGCGAACCACCTCACGAGCCGGGGCCCGACCGAACGCCCAGCGAAGCCCGAAGGCTGCGTGCGCCCAGCCGAGCCCCCGCGAGGGGCTCGCGATCGTCCTCGACGATCGCTGGGGATGCGCGAGGCATCCCCGTGGGCTGCTCGTAGCAGCCCGCAGCGAGTCGCGGTGACTCGCTGCCCGCGAGGGCATCGCCCTCGCATGATCCGCTGCGGGCGAACCCGTAGCTCATGCGAGGCGGCTACGGGTGACCCCGCAGCAGCCCGCGATCGATCCTCGCGATCGATCGCACCCCTCGGCTCCAGCCGAGGGTTCCCGCGGCCTCGCGCCTCCGACGACGGCGGCTGGGGTCCGCCACGGCACCAGCCCGTGGCACCCCGGCGATCGACCTAAGTCGATCGTGTGTCCCCGGCGTCCAGCCGGGGCACGCCGTTCGTCGCGCGATGGGGCGGTCCGAACCCTAGGGTTCGACCGCCTCCCTCGATCCTCGCCGGGGATCTCGAATCCCCGTCCCCGAGGTTCGTCGTTTTCCCGGATCGCGTATTCATGTACATATCACAATATTCAACGCAAATAATCATAGAAGGGGGGTTCTCGATTATTACCTCGATTCGTTGTACGGAGAAACGAATCTTGATGACCTCGTGATCTTCCCGCGTATTCCTTGCACTCCGTTCGAACGTCGGGTGGGCGACGATCTATCGAACTCTATAGATCCTCCTCACTCTCCAAGACTTTTAGTTGGCGTAACTTAGGTTAGGAAAAGTGAAGACCATGTAGTGCTTATATAGGCTACGCAGGGGATCATAAGGAGAATAAATATTGGGCTCCCAAATATTGAAAATTAAATTGGGTCCAACCCAAATCCATTAATTCTTATCAATATTAAATTTTATTTATTTTCCACTATATAAATAAAATTGCACTCCCAATATTATTCCATATTATATCAAATAATATTTCTCCATCTTAGTATTATTTATTCCGTGTATTTAAGATTTAAATATCCATGAATAAATTTATTTATTGCTCAATAAATAATATTCATATCTTATATCCGAGACTAGTACCGTTCAACCTTTATTATTGTGCGGAACGAATCCACTCATGAGGTTTACACAATAATTCCTTATGAACTCATCTCGGGGATATTATCAACCCTTCCGGGATACACTTTCCCGTCAAGTATTCACGGCATGTCATATATAAAATATAGCGACCCAACTTTACCGGTAATTAACCCAGTAATTAAACCGGTTAATTCCTTTGGAAAATCAAAGCCTCTAGTATTAAATATACACACCCGCAATAATTTCGGGGATTAAGAATAAAATACTCCGAGATTTAAATTGATTATCCAAGGCAATCCTAATCAATAAATCTCAAGCTGATCCGCCCAATACACCAAGTGTACAAGTGTGATAAAATAATTAAGATAAATTATTTTCTCTCTCACACAACGACTATACCGATGGATTGGTCCGTGTCCATCTAGGTCGTGAGCAACTGTTCGATTAAATACGAGTAACCGATAGTATGATCTTCTGTGTGCCCATGCCCCACCATACTAACTACAACGTATAAAATCCAGGACTATATTTTGCATAATTAATTAAATGCAAATAATTGTCTATTAATTAAATAGGTTAAATGCCATGACCGGGAGTTTACCGGTACTTAAATCTAGACATTAAGTACACAACTCCAACAACGACTATGTTGGAAATCGACTACCCGGGACATGTCCGTTCGACTACTCGAACATCCGGACAAGCCCAGTCGACCTCCAGCGTGCCTACTGTGTCCACGACGAAGCCCCTGACCCGTCTAACGCCCAGCCATCGCACCCGAGGCACGACCGCGCAAAACGAGAGGCTTCTGGCCTCTCTGTCGTCCGACACCAGAAGGTGTCGTCCGACAAGCCAATGTCGGCCGACAGATATACATGTCGGCCGACAGTCGTCGCGAACAGCAGCGCGACGCTGCTGTTCCAGGCTCGTTTCCGGCTGGTTTGTCCGATTCCGACCACCGCTCTTGAAGTCAGCGACTCCACAGTGATCTAGGAACACCAACCGCGATCCCGGAACTCGATCGGAGGTTCGTTGTATGATTACGTACGAAAAGAATCGAAATAATGCGGAAAAAGGGTTTCGATTTCTTATACCTTTGATGCGTGATTCGGAGAAGCCGAATAGGCGAACACCCTGAGATCTTCTAGTGTGTATCCTAGCCCTCGACGCCGGACGTTGTGTGGGCAACGATCCACCGGAGTCTTCTCTTCTTCTTCTCTCTCAAACCCTCTTTTTCACGTTTTAATTATTCTGTCTCCAGAAATATATTTGCGCTAGCAAATTAATTTCTACAGAATAAATTATTCTGTCTCCAGAAATATATTTGCGCTAGCAAATTAATTTCTACAGAAATAAAAACACTGCGCTAATCTAAATTAATTAAGCAGAGAAGAAAATAATTGCGCTAACAAAATAATTTCTCCACAGAATTAATTATAGCGGCGTTTCGTAGGTTAGGAGAAGAGAGAGTGAGGGGTTTATATAGGCCACACCAGGGACCTTAGGACAATTAATTAATTAGGCTAAATTGTAATTTAATTAAACCGGTGTCCTTAAAAGAAAACCTTTAATTAAATCCAATTAATTATAATTAATTCCACTATAAAATTATAATTGAATTCCCAATTAATTAATCTATATTATTTTACCAATAATATTTCCGCCGAAATTACATATACGACTTTCCCCGTGTTTAAGATATCGAACGTCCACGAATTTATTTAATTACTAATAATTAAATTAATTCGTTTCTTATTATCCGAGACTAGTACCACTCATCCTTATTATCATGTGGAACGAATCCACCTGCAGGGTTTACATGATAAACTTTATGAGCTCATCTCGGGGACGTCATCAACCCGATAAACGGGACACGGTTTCCTGTCTATAATCTATAGCATGTCGTGCGTACAATTACGATCCCCAATCTACCGAGAATCTCGACTAATCATTTAGTCTCACTCATTGGCAAGTCAAAGAACCGAGAATTGGACACACGCACCTATAATTATATAGGGATTAAGAATTCGTATATCCGTAATATCTGAGGTCTAGTTCGATTACTGCGATTAGTATAAATCGAACGCCCTCCCGTGGTCCTGCTCAATACACCAAGTGTACGAGTGTAACATGATAGTCAAGACCGACTATCTACCAGTCACACTACGACGTACCGATGGATTGTCCCTGTCCATCTAAGTCGTGAGCTACTGTTCGATAGTATACGAGTAACCGACAGTATGATCTTCCGCGTGTCTCCTCACGCCATACTGTCTACAACGTATACATCAAGGACTATTGCATTAAATGCAATCATGCTTGAATCATATCTCGAATTAAGGTATAGATAAGGAGTTCCGTATTTGCACTAAACTAGACATTTAGAATACAACTCCATCAATCTCCCACTTATACTAAAAGTCTAGTCGCCCTCTCCCAAACATCAGATTCCCATAACCTCATCACGCCTACCCAACGCTTTCGCTGGAAGTGCCTCTATGAACGGGTTTTACCAGGTAATCCTCTCAATGCTATCTAGGTGACAACTGCATCGTCTTACTAGACGATCTCTCGAATCAGGTGGTACTTGCGCTCTACGTGTTATCTCCCACTGTGGACTCGTGGCATTTCAAGTTTGCCAATACCGCTATTCAAAATAGCTTTGGGTGAACTAGAAACCACATCTAAGTCCCTTAGGAAGTTCTGGAGCCACACTGACCTTTTAACTGCCTCAGAGGCCGTTATCCTTTCAGTTTCCATGGTAGAGTCCGTAATGCATCGCTGCTTTACATTCTTCCATGTGACTGCTCCACTTCACAGTGAGAACACATAGCCTGACTTCGACTTTCAACTGTCCCTGTTTGATTTGGAAATCCAATTCTATGTAATCCAATGGAAATAACTTGACTGCTTTGTAACTCAGAACATAATTCCTGGTCCTCTGCAGGAGCCTAAACATGTTCTTTACATCAGTCGAGTGATCCTTTCAGGATTACTATGATATCTCACCACCATGCCCACGGCATAGTAGATATCAATCTCGTGCATAGCATTACATACATTAAGCTTCCCACCATTAAGGTGCAGGGAACTGTTTACTCTTCATCTATCTCCTTTATTGTGTCGGACACAAAACTTTAGATAGATGAATTCCACATCTAAAAGGTGAAGACCTTTCTTGGAATTCTGTATGCTGCAACGAGTAAGAATTGTATTTATGTATGAGACTCGAGATAAGTTCTATGTTCTTTTCTGGCGATCCTTTATAACTTTGATCCCAAGAACATTCCCGACTTCTCCTAAGTCTCTTACATTGAATTACTCGGACAACCATCCCTTTATGTCCGATAACATCTTTCATATTGTTGCCAATTTAGAAGGATGTCGTCTACATAAATAATGAGAAAACACCACATCTTTTCTGTCACATCTTTATTACACACAGGACCTAAACATGCCTTGAATGAATCCATGAAATGGATTTTCTCATAGGTCCGCATGTGTCCAAGATCTTGAAGCTTCCTTCAATCCTAAGATTGATTAAGCTTGCTTACCGAATGCTCTTGGCTCTTTTCGATGAATATCTCTGGCTGTCCCACACAGATGGCCCCGTCAAGACTTTGATTTAGGAAATCTGTCTTGACTTCCATCTTCCATGTGAAGACAAAAGAATCCTGATCGACTTTTGCCAAGACTGAGCATCTTGATCTTTCAGCGTCTCGTCATAGATCCAGGGTTCGGCTTCATGTTCTCCAGGTAACAAGTCTGAAGACTCACCTATAAACATGAACCTGTTGGGTTGTCTAACAACCCTCCCACTACGACGACGCTCCGGTGTATCTTTAGTGACTAAAGATTATAGTAGTGAACTACTCAGTTGGGCTGGTTCTAAGTTTTGATCAGTCCCTCTAAGCACATTAAGTATTACTCTACTCTTGGGCTTGTGATCTTGCATATATATATAGTCCATGTCTAAGAACCGAACATTGATGCAATCAACGAACATCTGGTCCTTTGGACTATATTACATATCTCAATTCGTTTTTCTTAGGGTATCCTATAAACAGCCGAATATCTGTACAAGTTTCCAAAGGAATCAAGTTCAGGATAAACACCGTTGTTTCCAAGCCATATCCCAAAAACGAATTAGGTAACTCCGAATAACTCATTGTCTACTTTCCCATATCTATAAGAGTCCTGTTCCTTCTTTACAACACATTATTTTGCCGAGGCATAAATGGTGTAGTCTGTCGGGAGTTAATCCCATTTTCTGATAAGTATGCCTTACTCCTCAAAGAGGTCTGCATATATCAGAGCGAATCAACTCTAGTACTTTCTTGGATCTATGCCCTTTAACCGTAAAGGGTTGCCTGGTCATTTAAACTTCCAAGTATGATTCGAAGGTTGGAAAGTCCTTTCCTTCAACCTAGCTGAGTAGTCCATCAGCTTTCACCCTTTGAATCGTACTCAAGTTAAAATGATCTAGCCTAAGATTCCATAAGTACATTTGATTCATCATAGAAGGATCTTTACTCTTATAGGGGTTCGACAATGTGTTATTTTCTCCGGTATGTTGCATCGTGGGAGAATATGGATTTTGTATTAAATTGTCTGTCAATGTACCAGAATGAATAACAACCCCGTTTCCTACTCTGAAAAGTATGAAACTATCAGAAGAAACAGAATATCCATTCTAAGTCAATTTAGAAATCCGAAATGAAATTTCTTTCTAAATACCGGCACATAAAGACAATTTATTAGAACTAAAATCCTACCGTTAAAACCATTTAACATCTCCTACTGCAACGGCTGTTACCTTAACAGTATTGCCCATGTAGGTTATGACTTCTTCCTTTCTAAGTCTCCGGGTTTCCTGGAACCCCTGCATTTAGGTGCAGACATGATAAGTGGTTCCCGTATCCACACACCAGGTACTGGCAGATACTACCACTAAACATGTTTCGGTGACTAAGGAAGAGTCAACTTCTTGTTGCTTTAGAAGAAAATTAAAACTACCAGTATCCAGACTGCTTACAACGGAAGCACTTGCCCCTTGGGCTTGCTTGTCCCATTCCGTGGTCCAGATATATTAGGCCCACTGGGTTTCCGTATTTGCTTCTTCTTCCTTTTGCCGCCCGGAGGCCTAGGAAGAGCCAATTTCTCAACCACAAGTGCTTGAGAGCCCTTAAAGATTCCCTCAGCCGCTTGAAGTTCAATCAGGAGTTCCGCCAATGAGTAAGACCCCTTATTCATGTTATAGTTCAGGCGGAACTGCTCAAAACTTCTCGGCAGAGACTGGAGCACAATATCGACTTGGGTTACCCCATCGATAACTGATCCTAGAATCTCTATCTCATTCAGATAGCACATCATCCTAAGAACGTGATCCCTCACGGGCGTTCCTTCGGATGCGATGGCCGTCATGAGTTGCCTCATTGCATTTTGCCCGGCTGTCCTGTCCTGATAACCAAAAAAACTTCTTGAGGTTAAGCATCATATCATAGGTAATGGTCATGGCTTGATCCCGATGTCGCAGTACATTTGACATGAAAGCCATAATGTAGCTCCGCGTCATCTCAGAGCCTTGATCCATTTCCATGAGCTTCCTTTCCTCAGGAGTGGAAGCATCATTTGGTTCAGCAGGTCAATTGACTTGGAGTACATAATTGTACTCCTCTGCAGTTAGGACAATGTCCAAGTTTCTTCTTTAATCCATACAAAACAGGTTCAGTGAGTTTGTTGACTTTTAATGGGAATAATACCATATAAAACAAACAATGAGTTTAATTCGATATCATTTCCCTCAAGTGATATCATTAAACTACCAATCATTTCTAAAATCCCATCAGACTAGCATGCCACGTTCTTGTGGACGTATACTAATCCAAACGATTTTATAATTGGATTTTTACTTCGGTCGTACATCATTATAGCAGTGACTCCGATGGGGAGGATACTATAAAGCGTACCTAAGTGTATACCATTTCTCAGTACTAAGTCCACCGCTCGGGAACTACATGCCCACCGCAAGCCACGTTCATGTGGACTTTTGCGTTGACATGCGGTCCTCCACGACTTTCTATAACTGTCGAGCCTCAATTAATCCTAAAGTTCCGTTTCCATCTAGCAAGCCACGTTAGTGTGGACGTTTACTAAAACAAACAACTTTATTAATTGAATCCCATTTATTTAAATGTCATAGAGTCTCAATTAACCCAAAGTACCGTTTCCATTTAGCAAGCCACGATAGTGTGGACGTTTACTAAAACAAACACCTTTGTTAATTGACTCTTACATTTATTAAATTTCACAATTTTATTATTCAAAGCTTGATATCTCGTAAGTGAAACTCGAAGTTTCTAACCAGCGATCAATCATGCAATTGAGCCCTATCTCTCACTAGGTGAGGGAGCCAACCAGACAATCGATCTAGTCATCGAATGACTCGAATGTCTCTAATCTGTGTCATCGACATAAGCAAGCGCTTTGGCTCCATTCCACTCCCCGGGGTGAGAATGAGTCGAGTTGAACTTAGTCTTTGAAAAACAGATTAGGCACTTGCTTTTGAAAATATAATTGTTCGATTTTTATAAGTGGAATTGAATTCGAATTTTGATCCAGTGATATCTGTGTATCGACTTTATCCGATAGGGAGGATGACACTAAAGCCAACTCGTAAGTCAATACACATCACATTCAAAACAGAGAATGGAGACCGCGGGATTGTTTCCAATCCCTCTCCCACTTAGTATTTTACGATTGAGGGATAACATGCATAAAATAATTAAGCATAATAAAAGGCACGTAAATCACATAAAAAGCAATTAACGTGGCCCCGATTATTATGGCCTTAAGTATTCTCCAATGCACGTCTCTTGGAACTTCATCTCGTTGCTCGTCTCGATCTCGGTCCACCAGCGACTCGCTCGAGGGTCAAGAGACGAACTCCTCCCACTGGAGCCTCGTCTCGAGCCTCGTTGAGTCGTCCGTGGGGTCGAACGAACCCCAGCCCCGCTGCTGCCCGTCGCGAACACGGGGTGTGTTCGATGGCTGCCCGTTGCCGGTTCGCCCTCCTCGATCCTCGTTTCTCCGGGTTTTGGTCTCGTCTCGATCCACCAAAATTAGTAAGAAAAATTACAAGAATAAATCTACTAAATCCGGCATCGATCCTATACAAGGTGATCGACCCTATACATGCCCGGAAACGACGAAACAAATAAATAAACCTAACGACTCAACCCGTCGTTTTTATCTATTACAAACAAGCAACGTTATTCCAAAAACAAAACAATCTCGACAAGCCCGAGAGTTTAATCAAACCACAAAATTAATGCACAACATCCATCACAACATTGGCCATAATAATCGGGTTCATCCTGCATCACAAAACGTACGAACAATACAACAAACCGATAAACCGGCTCTGATACCAATTGTTGGAAATCGACTACCCGGGACATGTCCGTTCGACTACTCGAACATCCGGACAAGCCCAGTCGACCTCCAGCGTGCCTACTGTGTCCACGACGAAGCCCCTGACCCGTCTAACGCCCAGCCATCGCACCCGAGGCACGACCGCGCAAAACGAGAGGCTTCTGGCCTCTCTGTCGTCCGACACCAGAAGGTGTCGTCCAACAAGCCAATGTCGGCCGACAGATATACATGTCGGCCGACAGTCGTCGCGAACAGCAGCGCGACGCTGCTGTTCCAGGCTCGTTTCCGGCTGGTTTGTCCGATTCCGACCACCGCTCTTGAAGTCAGCGACTCCACAGTGATCTAGGAACACCAACCGCGATCCCGGAACTCGATCGGAGGTTCGTTGTATGATTACGTACGAAAAGAATCGAAATAATGCGGAAAAAGGGTTTCGATTTCTTATACCTTTGATGCGTGATTCGGAGAAGCCGAATAGGCGAACACCCTGAGATCTTCTAGTGTGTATCCTAGCCCTCGACGCCGGACGTTGTGTGGGCAACGATCCACCGGAGTCTTCTCTTCTTCTTCTCTCTCAAACCCTCTTTTTCACGTTTTAATTATTCTGTCTCCAGAAATATATTTGCGCTAGCAAATTAATTTCTACAGAATAAATTATTCTGTCTCCAGAAATATATTTGCGCTAGCAAATTAATTTCTACAGAAATAAAAACACTGCGCTAATCTAAATTAATTAAGCAGAGAAGAAAATAATTGCGCTAACAAAATAATTTCTCCACAGAATTAATTATAGCGGCGTTTCGTAGGTTAGGAGAAGAGAGAGTGAGGGGTTTATATAGGCCACACCAGGGACCTTAGGACAATTAATTAATTAGGCTAAATTGTAATTTAATTAAACCGGTGTCCTTAAAAGAAAACCTTTAATTAAATCCAATTAATTATAATTAATTCCACTATAAAATTATAATTGAATTCCCAATTAATTAATCTATATTATTTTACCAATAATATTTCCGCCGAAATTACATATACGACTTTCCCCGTGTTTAAGATATCGAACGTCCACGAATTTATTTAATTACTAATAATTAAATTAATTCGTTTCTTATTATCCGAGACTAGTACCACTCATCCTTATTATCATGTGGAACGAATCCACCTGCAGGGTTTACATGATAAACTTTATGAGCTCATCTCGGGGACGTCATCAACCCGATAAACGGGACACGGTTTCCTGTCTATAATCTATAGCATGTCGTGCGTACAATTACGATCCCCAATCTACCGAGAATCTCGACTAATCATTTAGTCTCACTCATTGGCAAGTCAAAGAACCGAGAATTGGACACACGCACCTATAATTATATAGGGATTAAGAATTCGTATATCCGTAATATCTGAGGTCTAGTTCGATTACTGCGATTAGTATAAATCGAACGCCCTCCCGTGGTCCTGCTCAATACACCAAGTGTACGAGTGTAACATGATAGTCAAGACCGACTATCTACCAGTCACACTACGACGTACCGATGGATTGTCCCTGTCCATCTAAGTCGTGAGCTACTGTTCGATAGTATATGAGTAACCGACAGTATGATCTTCCGCGTGTCTCCTCACGCCATACTGTCTACAACGTATACATCAAGGACTATTGCATTAAATGCAATCATGCTTGAATCATATCTCGAATTAAGGTATAGATAAGGAGTTCCGTATTTGCACTAAACTAGACATTTAGAATACAACTCCATCAGACTATACCGATGGATTGGTCCGTGTCCATCTAGGTCGTGAGCAATTGTTCGATTAAATACGAGTAACCGATAGTATGATCTTCTGTGCGCCCATGCTTGCACCATACTAACTACAACGTATAAAATCCAGGACTATGATTTGCATATATTTAATTATAAATAATTAAACGCAAATAATTGTTTATTTAATTAAATAGATTAATGGCAATGGATCGGGAGTTTCCGTTACTTAAATCTAGACATTAAGTACACAACTCCAACAATCTCCCACTTGTACTAAGGTCTAGTCATTTCCTCCAAAATTCCGACTCCCATACTCATCACGTGCTTAAGTTGTACTTCCAAGAAGTACTATGTGAATGAGCAATCTAGGTTGCCGCTCTGAAGTTATCTTGGTGACTACAGCGTCGTCTCCCTTGACGATGACTCGAATCAGGTGGTACTTGCTCTATGTGTTATCATCACCTTTTGAACTTATGACTTCTTCCAGTTCTCCATGCACCGCTATATACATAGCCTTTGGTGAACCAAGAATCATATCCAAGTTCAGAGGTCATTCCGGAACCTAACCAAAACTTCCGCTGCCTCTGAGGCTGCTATTTGGTTTATGATAGAGTCCGAGAAGCATCACGCTTATCACTCTTTCATCCTTAGGTTCCACCTCTTCTAAAAGTGAACACATAGCCTGATATCGACTTACATTGGTCCTCATTTGATTAGAAATCTAAGAGAATGTAATCCAAAGGAAATGCTCGTCTGCTCCGTAATCCAGAACATAGTTTCCAGTACTTCGAAAGTACTTAAAATGTTCATTACAGCAGTCAAGTATTCCTTTCCAGGATTACCTTGATATCCTCCCACTATACTAGCCGCATAGCAGATGTCAGGTTCTCGTTTTCAACATCGCATTTATCAAGCTTTCCACATTTGAAGTGTAGGAAACCGCTTTCATTGCTTCTATCTCCTTTTGTGTTCCAAAACACATATCATTAGATAGATGCATTCCGTATCTGAAAGGTAACATACCTTTCTCGGAATCTTGCATGTTAAAACGAACCATAATCATTTATATGTAAGATGTCCAGGAGAAGTACAATGTTCTTTTCTAGAGATCCTAGATCTCAAGAACATGTCCAACTTCTTCCTATATCTTTCATATTGATTCATCTAGACAACCACCATTTTATGTTTGACAACATCTTTACATTGTTACCAATGATAAAATGTTATCTACATAAAACCTCCGAGAAACGCCACCTTGTTTCCATCACGTTTCCTATACACACGATTCGTCTATGCTTTGATGAATCCATAAAATGGACTATCTCATCAATTTGCAAGTACCACGAACTCAATGCTTTGTTCCAATCCATAAATGGATCAACTAAGCTTGTACTCTAAATGATCTTGCCTCTTAGCAATAATCCTTATTGCTTTCCAAGAAGGCACATTTAGATTTAGTACTGCCTCCATGTAGATCCAGGGATCGATTTCATGTATACTAGGTCCAGAGTCCGAAAACTCTCCTAGTCTTATGAATATCTCCAGTTGATCACAACCTCCCACTACAATGGCATTCCGGTGTATAAACAGTAATAACAGTAGGTGCAGTTAGTGGTGTACCGCTACTCGGTTCGGCTGGTTCTAAGTCTTAATCTCTCTCTCTCATTTCAAAGTATTACGTCACTTTGGGCTTGTGGTTCATCTAATAGTCTTCCTCTAAGAACCGGGTGTTAGAACTTATAACGTCCTTCTGGTTCATAGTACTATTGAACACACATCTTTTGTTCTTCTAGGATATTCTACAACCGCACTTGAATGCGCCGTTGTTTCCAGACATATCCATAGAGCACAGGTAGTTCCGTATAACTCATGCTTTTACTATTTCTATGAGAGTTCCATTTCTTATTTCTGACACACCATTTCTACACAAGAGTGTATGGTGTAGTCATTTAGGATCAAATCCCAATCTCTGATCAGTATGTCATGCATTCCTCAGACAGGCACTTGCCTCCGCGATTAGATCGCAGGCTTTCAATGGATATACCATGATGGTTCCCCACAATAGTTTTGTGTCCATTGACTTGTCAAAACACTTTGCTCTTGTGGCACATCAGGTATGCTAATCCATTCTTTCGAGTAATCATAAAATGAAGTACTCGTACCTTATTGTCTGAGTAAACAAGGTCTGCATACATCAGAGTCAATCAATTCTTATACTTGTCCGGATCTTATATCTTATATCCATAAAGGATTGCTTAGTCATGTTATCTTCCAAATTAGATTCTTAGGTCGGAAGGTCCACTCCTTCAACTTAATTGAAAAAAATATCAATTTTCGACCTTTGAACTTCTTATTTGAATAAACACGACTTAGCATAAGAATCCACAAGTATAAATGATTTAATAAAGAAATCTCTTATCAGTAAGACGAGTTATACAAAACGGTTTGTTGCATCGTGGTGGACTCGGGATTCATCATTTATATATTGCTAGCTAATGTACCAGAATAGATAATATCATTATTTCTTCTTATAACCATCAGATGATTAAAAGAAATAAAATATCCATTCATTAGAAATCCAGAACAAAGTTCTTTCTAAAGGTACATAAAAGCAATAGCTCAAAATGAAATCCTAAAATTGTCCTCCACTGCAACAGCTGCCTCCTCAACAGCATTGCCCATGTAGACTACGATTTCTTCTTTTCCAAGTCGTCGGGTTTCCTGGAACCCTCGCATTTAGAATGCGCATACCGTCAATGGTTCCATATCTACACACCAGGTTCCGGTAGATAATACCACTGACTATGTTTTACGACTTAAAGAAGATTTCGTACTTTCTTTGAGAGGATAATCAGACTTCCAGTACCTAGACTGTTTGCATCGAGAACACTAGCCTATTGGCTTTCTCGCCCCATCTCGTGATCCAAGAAACTTAGGACCACTGGGTTTCTATGCTCGCTTTTCCTATCCCCAGTTTTTTCCCTTAGGTTCGAAACCTTTGGTATTGGCTATAAGAGCTTGCGATTTCCGTCTCAACTCGTCTAAAAGGTCGATCATCTCAAAAACGTGTTTAAGCGTTTCCTCGATTCGACTGGCCTTTATGAGTATCCTCATCGCCTCTTGTCTAGCCTCTACATCATGTCTAAACATCTCCTTGAGTTTGAACATGATAAAATCAGTTCTTTCCTCATCAGTTAAGACATTAGTAGGCTCGGGAGAACAAAGCTCTCTGAGTACAAACTTGTACTCTTTAACAGTCTAGGCAATGTCTAGATCTCTATTCCAATCAATACATTTAGGGACCAGTGAGTTAAATTCCTCAAGTATCACATAAAGTGGGTTCAAAGCCATGTCCTAATCTATGAGCACATATAACAACAAACAATCGATTTAATCTCCGATATTATCTCCCTCAAATAATATCATTAAACCACTAATCACATCTAAAATCCCATCAGGTAAAGCAAGCCACGTTCGTGTGGACGTTTACCCACCCAAATGATTTAGCAATTAGATTTGCTTCGGTCGTACATCATTATAGCGTTACTTCGTTGGGAAGAATACTATAAAGCGTACCTAAGTGTAAACCATTACTCAGTATCTAAGAAGATTGTTTGGGACACGCATATTCATCGCAAGCCACGTTAGTGTGGACGTTTACGTTAACATACGCTCCTTTACTCTCCTCTATAACTGTCTACATCACTTAATCCAAAATCCCATTCAGTATAGCAAGCCACGTTCGTGTGGACGTTTACCACACTAAAAGATTTTTATAAGTGACTCCCAATTACTAGATCCATTCGATTTTCATAAATCAAGACTCGGAGAATCATAAGTGAAACTCGAAGTTTCTAACCAGTGATTCACCATGCGAACAACCCTATCTCTCATTAGATGAGGGAGCCGAGCAGACAATCGATCCATCTATAAAAGAATGGTACGAAGGTCTCTAATTTGTGTCCTCTACATGACCAAGTGGCTTTGGCTCCATTCCACTCCCCGGGGTGAGAATGAGTCGACTTGAAATCAGCTTTGGAAAGACAAATTAGGCATTGTTTGATAAACTTAATCAATGTTTCTCGTAAGAGGAATTACAAGAACTCTCCTCCAATGACTTATCTATATAAACTTCAAAAGTTTATAAAAGTCACCAAGAGAGCAGCAATGGAGACCATGGGTATGTTTCCATACCCTCTCCCACTTAGCTTTTTACAACAAAGGGATACGCTATCTAATGCATAATTAAATACACATAAGCATGCATACATGAAATAAAGCACATAGAATATTATCACATAGTCAAAATAATACTAGAATATTATTTTCCGACTATTATGGCTTTATCGCATCCCCGTACGCATCTTCTAGTCTTCAGTCTTCGTTCTTGAATGCTCCATGTGACGAGAATATTAATCCCAATATTTAAATCTATTTATTTTCAATTAATCCAAAAGTTACTTAATTCGAAAATTAAGTCAATCGAATATATCAAAAATAAAATTAAATATTATTAATATTTTTATTTATATTTATTTTCCTATCTAATTCTATTAAATCTCTAGAATCCCATCCAAGTCAAACTCGGAATATTCTAGAAGACTTCTATAATAGAATAAGAAAATAAAATAAATTAGGACTCCTAATCCTTTCCAAATTAATTCATTTCCTACTCTATTAAAAATTCCATAAAGGAATAATTAAATAGGAAAAATTAATTAAGGACCATTAAAAACTTTCCAAATTAATTATTTTCCTAATCCATTTAAAATTCCATAAAGGAATAATAAAATAGGAAAAATAAATTAATTCTAAATTTATTCTCTTCCTAATCCATGAAAATTCCTTAATAGGAATAATCAATAAGGAAATAAATTTAATACTAAATTAATTCTTTTTCTATTCCATGAATATTCCATAAAAGAAATAATCAAATAGGAAAACCGAATTAAAATAGGAAAGTCGGATAATGGTAGGAGTAGCGCGGGTTGGGAGTCCCCGCACCACCCCCACCGTCGACCGCCGCCCGGGAGGAGCACCGCCGCCGCCCCCAGCCCACGCGCCACCACCACCGGTGGCCGGCGTGGCCGGAAGCTCCCGCGGACAGCCCCCACGCCGGCGGGTCGATCGATCCTCATGGGGATCGATCATGGGGATGATCGACCCCTCGTCCCCTCGTCTTCTTCGTCACATCTTCTTCGTCTTCCGGCGATCGTTTCGGCATCGATCCAACGTAATTAAAATTACAAGAATTAAATTACAATATCCGGTATCGATTCTATACATGAAATCGACCCTATACATTTTCCGGAAAAAGAAGAACAATAATAATAAACCTAAATTCGGTCAACCCCCGAATTTTTACTATTATAAGCATTCACCACACATAAAACGAATCTCGACATGTCCGAGAGTTTAATAAAAAATTATGACAATAATTAACGAAGAATTATATCTAGCCATAATAGTCGGAAACCCTGCAAGGTAGAACAATTTATCGAAAAATACCGTGAACTAAAACCAACGCTCTGATACCAATTGTTGGAAATCGATATCCCGGAATTAATAAATTAATTAAAATTAATTATCTAATTAATTCCGACCGAAATCCTTTGGAGATCGAATATCCGGAATTGTCAAAAGCGGAACGACAACTCCAATCGACTCCCGGAAAACGTATATGACCATACGAAAAAGTTATACGAGGGTTACGCGGGAAAAACACGAGAGAACTCGCGTGAACCCACGAACCTCGCAGCAGCCACGCGGGGTGACTCGCAGCAGCCCGCAGCAACCCGCAGCGAGTCGCCTGACTCGCTGCTGCTGGGACTTGCTGAGTCGCTGCTGAGTCGCTACGGGTCCGCTGCGGGAAAACCCGCAGCAGGCAGCTGATCGCTGCGGGAAAACCCGCAGCCGATCCGCGTATCGAGCCCTAGGCTCGATTTTTTCCCGCGCGATTTTCGTCCAGCCGAGCCGTCGAACCGCTGGCGGTCCGGTGGTCCAACCACCACCGCCCGGTTCGACCTCGTCTATTGGGTCCGTTTCTTGGATCTTGGTTCAAGGTATTTTCACGATAATTAAATGATAAAATCATAAAGGGGGTTTTACGATTTACCTCGTTCTCGTTGTTCGGAAAAACGAAGAACTCAATTTGACGACCTTGAGATCTTCCCACGTATTCCTTGCACTAGCTCGAACGTCGGGTGGGCGACGATCTTCCGAACTCCATGGATCTCCCTCTCTATTTTCTCTCTCTAGAATTGTGATCTTCAAGTTATGAGAATAGAGAAGACCATGTAGTGCTTTTATAGGCTACGTAGGGGATCTTAAGGAGGTGGAATATTGGGCTTCTAATATTGAAGATTAAATTGAGCCCAATGCTCAAGTCCATTAATCCTTATCAATATTAATTAATTTATTTTCCACTATATAAATTAATTGCACTCCCAATATTAAACCATATTATATCAAATAATATTTCTCCGGTAGTATTATTTATTCCGTGTATTTAAGATATAAATATCCATGAATAAAATTAATTTATTGCTAATTAATTTATTCATCTCTTATATCCGAGACTAGTACCATTCAACCTTAATTATTATGCGGAACAAATCCACCTGCAGGGTTTACATAATAATTCCTTATGAACTCATCTCGGGGATATTATCAACCCTTTCGGGATACACTTTCCCGTCAAGTATTCACGGCATGTCATATATAAAATATAGTGACCCAACTTAACCGGTAATTGACCCAGTAATTAAACCGGTCAATTCCTTTGGAAAATCAAAGTCACTTATATTAAATATACACACCCGCAATAGTATCGGGGATTAAGAATAAAATACACTGAGATTTAAATCGATTATCCAAGGCAATCCTAATCGATAAATCTCAAGCGATCCGCTCAATACACCAAGTGTACAAGTGTGATAAAATAATTAAGACAAATTATTTTCTCTCTCACACAACGACTATACCGATGGATTGGTCCGTGTCCATCTAGGTCGTGAGCAACTGTTCGATTAAATACGAGTAACCGATAGTATGATCTTCTGTGCGCCCATGCTTGCACCATACTAACTACAACGTATAAAATCCAGGACTATGATTTGCATATATTTAATTATAAATAATTAAACGCAAATAATTGTTTATTTAATTAAATAGATTAATGGCAATGGATCGGGAGTTTCCGTTACTTAAATCTAGACATTAAGTAAAAAAATCCAACAACAATATGAAAGATGTTATCGGACATAAAGGGATGGTTGTCCGAGTAATTCAATGTAAGAGACTTAGGAGAAGTCAGGAATGTTCTTGGGATCAAAGTATTAAATGATCGCCAGAAAAGAACATAGAACTTATCTTGAGCCTCATACATAAATACAATTCTTACTCGTTGCAGCTTACAGAATTCCAAGAAAGGTCTTCACCATTTAGATGTGGAATTCATCTATCTAAAGTTTTGTGTCTGACACAATAAAGGAGATAGATGAACATTAAGCAGTTCCCTACACCGTAATGGTGGGAAGCTTAATGTATGTAATGCTATGCACGAGATTGATATCTACTATGCCATGGGCATGGTGGTGAGATATCATAGTAATCCTGGAAAGGATCAATCGATTGATGTAAAGAACATGTTTAGGCTCCTGCAGAGGACCAGGAATTATGTTCTGAGTTACAAAGCAATCAAGTTGTTTCCTTTGGATTACATAGAATTGGATTTCCAAATCAAACAGGGACAGTCGAAAGTCGAAGTCAGGCTATGTGTTCTCACTGTGAAGTGGAGCAGTCACATGGAAGAATGTAAAGCAGCGATGCATTACGGACTCTACCATGGAAACTGAAAAGATAACGGCCTGTGAGGCAGTTAAAAGGTCAGTGTGGCTCCAGAACTTCCTAAGGGACTTAGATGTGGTTTCTAGTTCACCCAAAGCTATTTTGAATAGCGGTATTGGCAAACTTGAAATGCCACGAGTCCACAGTGGGAGATAACACGTAGAGCGCAAGTACCACCTGATTCGAGAGATCGTCTAGTAAGACGATGCAGTTGTCACCTAGATAGCATCGAGAGGATTGCCTGGTAAAACCCGTTCACAGAGGCACTTCCAGCGAAAGCGTTGGATAGGCGTGATGAGGTTATGGGAATCTGATGTTTGGGAGAGGGCGACTAGACTTTTAGTATAAGTGGGAGATTGATGGAGTTGTATTCTAAATTTCTAGTTTAGTGCAAATACGGAACTCCTTATCTATACCTTAGTTCGAGATATGATTCAAGCATGATTGCATTTAATGCAATATTCCTTGATGTATACGTTGTAGACAGTATGGCGTGAGGAGACACGCGGAAGATCATACTGTCGGTTACTCGTATACTATCGAACAGTAGCTCACGACTTAGATGGATAGGGACAATCCATCGGTACGTCGTAGTGTGACTGGTAGATAGTCGGTCTTGACTATCATGTTACACTCGTACACTTGGTGTATTGAGCAGGACCACGGGAGGGCGTTCGATTTATACTAATCGCAGTAATCGAACTAGACCTCAGATATTACGGATATACGAATTCTTAATCCCTATATAATTATAGGTGCGTGTGTCCAATTCTCGGTTCTTTAATATGCCAATGAGTGAGACTAAATGATTAGTCGAGATTCTCGGTAAATTGGGGATCGTAATTGTACGCACGGCATGCTATAGATTATAGACAGGAAACCGTGTCCCGTTTATCGGGTTGATGACGTCCCCGAGATGAGCTCATAAAGTTTATCATGTAAACCCTGCAGGTGGATTCGTTCCACATGATAATAAGGATGAGTGGTACTAGTCTCGGATAATAAGAAACGAATTAATTTAATTATTAGTAATTAAAGTTAATTCGTGGACGTTCGATATCTTAAACACGGGGAAAGTCGTATATGTAATATCGACGGAATTATTATTGTTGAAATAATATAAATTAATTATTGGGAATTCAATTATAATTTTATAGTGGAATTAATTATAATTAAAATTGTGGAATTTAATTAAGGTTTGCCTTTTGGGACGCCGAGTTAATTAAATTGCAATTTAGCCTAATAATTAATTTCCATAAGGTCCTTGGTGTAGCTCTATAAATACCTCACCCTCTCTTTCTCTAAACCTACGAAACGCCGCTATAATTAATTCTGTGGAGAAATTATTTTTGCTAGCGCAATTATTTTATTTCTCTGCTTAATTAATTTAGATTAGCGCTGTTATTATTCTGCAGAAATTAATTTGTTAGCGCAATTACATTTCTGGGACATAATAAAAATTCTCACGGTGGGTTCAAGAGAGAAAGGAGAAGAGGAAGGTTCAGCGGATCGTTGCCCACTCAACGGCTGAACGTCGGGGATAGAGACATACACCGGAAGACTTCGTGGTCTCAACAATTCGGCTTCTCCGAATCACGCGACAAAGGTATGAGATCGAACCCTTATTCCGCAAATATTCGATCTCTTATTTCGTTGAAAATACATCGGATCTTAGATCGGGTTCCGGGCGTCGTGGATCGTGTTCCTCGACTACTGGGGGGTCAAGGACCTCCAGATCGGTAGTCGGAAGAGGAAAATCGACCCGGAAACGCGCTCGGAACAGCAGGTCGCGCTGCTGTTCGCGGAAGAACGGCGCCCGCTGAAAGGCAAATGACGACCGCCGTTTGAGGCCTAATCAGCGGCCGCTGAATGACTAGCAGCGCCCGCTGTTTGAGTCAGATCAGCGGCTGATTCGCGCGGTTGTCCTTCGGGGCGATGGCTGGGCGTGAATCGGCACGAGGGCTGTTACGTGAACGGAGCAGTGCTACCTGGAGGTCGACTGGGAGTGTTCGGATGTTCGAGCGATCGAACGAACGCGTCCCGGGTAGTCGATTTCCAACAATTGGTATCAGAGCCGGTTTTGTCGATTCGTTGTATTTTTGCGAGATTTGTTTTTGCAGGTTCGAACCCGATTATTATGGCCATGTGTTTGTGCTGTATGTTTTGTGGTTTGTTAAGGTAAGTGACTGAGAGTTGGTAGCTGCGAGAATAGTAAATCACGAAAACGAAGTTCAACTTCAGAAACAAGGACAGGGCGCCGGTTGCGCAAAGCTAGAGTTGCCTGATGCAACGGAAATCAAGAACTTAAAACTAAGGAACTTCGAACACAGAACTTGCAGTTGAGCTGAGAGATCAATAGCTTGAGAGTTAGAGAGTTTTGATGTAAGCGTAAATGAAACGATCTTCAACAGGACCTATATATAGGAGAAATTTTGGGCCGCCCGGCGGAATGAAAAAGCCCAGTCCAAGACCTGTAAACAGCTCATCTCAAGAAGAAAATCAGGTCTAAAAAGCGAACAAAAAAATTATTAATTTGAAAATATTATTAAAATAATAATATTCTAAATTAATAAAAATTAAAAAAAATAAATAAAAAAAATCAAACCAAAGACATGAGAGCCGAAGTTGAGAACCATCGGTTGAGAGACGAAGTTGAGGACCATTTGTTGAGAAATTTGAGTCGTCAATTTTTCGTTGACACTGAAGTTCGGCTAAGGCAAAAATTTCGGAGACATGAGTCTCCGTTTTGTGTGCAAGTCTCCGGTTTTGTGCCAAAGTGAGAGTCGCCATTTTTCTGGCGACTTGAGTCTCCGGTTTTGTGTATCTTGAGTCTCCGAAATTTTGCAAGTGCTTTGTCGCCGCTTTTTCAGCGACTGGATTCTCCGGTTTTTGCACAAGTCTCCGTTTTTGCATCGTCAGGGCGCAGTTTATGTTGCCTGTCCAAATCTCCAAAAATGTTGTCACTTGAATTTTGCGAGTTGGCCGTCGCTACACTCAAAGTTTAGACTTTTAGAGATGATAAACCACGTAGCGCTGGATATGAACTACAGAAGTGCCAAAACAAAAACAACACATCCCGAGTTAGTCATTCAAGAGTTCAACACACACAAACATTCAAACACATTTTAGTGGAGATTTGAGGGGTGATATTAGGCAATGAAGAGCAAATATTTTCCCAGAAAAGAGACACGTTCATCATTTTCCAAACCAAAAATCTCACACAAGGTGAATATCACTTTGAGTTAATGAAAAAATCTCTCATATTAAAAACCGGTGAGATGGACCGAAGTATGGTGATAGACATGTTTGCTTGTCCTTCGTCTCAGTCACAAGGATGCAGTCGTGTTTCGTCGAAACATATTGACAGAGTTTGCACCGCACAAGAGATTTTAATTCATGAATGCAAGGTGAACACTTAAGGCACTCCGATTGGGTACAAGCATTACTTCAATCAGAGGGGAGCCGGGGTAACCGGCGTCCTCCAGACGAGTTTATAGCTTTAAATGAAATGCAACAGACACTCATTACAGCAGTCAGAGGGGAGCAAGGTTCACTTGCGTCCTTCAAAGTGTGATAGGAGAGTGTCTTAAAGACCAGCGTCCATGTACAACCTTTCGAAGAGGGGAGCCGGGGTAACCGGCGTCCTCCGTTACTTGGCTTTATGGATCTATGCAAATGAAGCGAGGAGTTTTAAGCCATGTTCACATGTTTGCACTCAGAGGAATAAATACTCTTGGGTCCGAAGACTAAAGCGGCCTCGAATCCATGTTCAACTGATGAGACTAATCCACGACGATGCCAAGTGCATATTCAGAAGTAAAGAAACTACTCTTTCAGACTTCAAAAAAAATTTTCGTGAACTCTTAGAGAGAACACATGCAGAGAGAATTTCTTAGTTTCTTAAATCTCTCAAAGTCAAGAGGTTTGGTAAAGATGTCAGCAAGCTGTTTTTCAGTTGAAATATGTTGTAGACTGACTATATCACGATCAACCAAATCTCTAATGAAATGATGTCGAATGTCGATGTGTTTAGTTCTTGAGTGCTGGACAGGATTTTCGCTGATTTTGATAGCACTCTGGTTATCACAATACAGAACTAATGGAGCACTCTCAAGAAGATAGTCATTCAACATCTGTTTCAACCAAAGTAGTTGAGTGCAGCAACTTCCAGCTGCAACGTACTCCGACTCGGCAGTTGACAGTGCAATACAATTTTGCTTTCTACTATGCCAAGACACGATATTATTGCCAAGGAAGCAACAACAGCCGGAGGTACTCTTTCGTTCGTCCGTGTCCGTCGCCCAGTCGGCATCAGAAAAGTCGACAAGGTTGGATGAAGTGTCGCGCGCATACCAAAGGCCTAGCTGAGAAGTCCCAGAGATGTATCGGAGGATCCGTTTCACAGCTCGTAGATGGTCTTCTTTTGGATCAGCTTGATACCTGGCACACATACAAACACTAAACATAATGTCAGGACGAGTGGCAGTTAAATAAAGTAAACTCCCAATCATAGAACGATAAAGAGGTTGGTTTACACTCCGGCTTCTCGTTGACGTAGATAAGCGTTCGGTAGTTGCCATAGGAGTGTTAGCTGGTTTGGCATGATGCATCTCAAACCTCTCAACCATGTTCTTAGCATACTTACTTTGAGATACAAATATCCCATTTGGTCGTTGAGAAATCTGAAGACCAAGAAGTTGATGCAACTCTCCTTCAAGGCTCATCTGAAATGTTGAGGACATAGCTTCTGTGAATGAAGTCACGAGTTTAGAACAAGTAGCTCCGAAGACAATGTCGTCAACGTAAATTTGGGAAACAATCATGTGTTTGCCTTCTCGCTTGATGAACAAAGTTTTGTCCACCGATCCACGCTCAAAGCCGAACTTTAGAAGAAAATCCGTGAGACATCCATACCAGGCGCTGTTGGAGTTGTGTACTTAATGTTGGAAATCGATATCCCGGAATTAATAAATTAATTAAAATTAATTATCTATTTAATTCCGACCGAAATCCTTCGGAGATCGAATATCCGGAATTGTCAAAATAGCGGAACGACAACTCCAATCGACTCCCGGAACACGTACATGACCATACGAAAAAGTTATACGAGGGTTACGCGGGAAAAACACGAGAGAACTCGCGTGAACCCACGAACCTCGCAGCAGCCACGCGGGGTGACTCGCAGCAGCCCGCAGCAACCCGCAGCGAGTCGCCTGACTCGCTGCTGCTGGGACTTGCTGAGTCGCTGCTGAGTCGCTACGGGTCCGCTGCGGGAAAACCCGCAGCACCCAGCGAATCTCCCGTAGCAGCTCGCAGCAACCTGCAGCGAGTCGCCTGACTCGCTGCTGCTGGGCGCTACAGGTCGCTGCGGGAAAAACCCGCAGCAGGCAGCTGATCGCTGCGGGAAAACCCGCAGCCGATCCGCGTATCGAGCCCTAGGCTCGATTTTTCCCCGCGCGATCTTCGTCCAGCCGAGCCGTCAAACCGCCGGCGGTCCGGTGGTCCAACCACCACCGCCCGGTTCGACCTCGTCTATTGGGTCCGTTCCTTGGATCTTGGTTCAAGGTATTTTTACGATAATTAAACGATAAAATCATAAAGAGGGTTTTACGATTTACCTCGTTCTCGTTGTTCGGAAAAACGTAGAACTCAATTTGACGACCTTGAGATCTTCCCGCGTATTCCTTGCACTAGCTCGGACGTCGTGTGGGCGACGATCTACCGAACTCCATGGATCTCCCTCTCTACTTTCTCTCTCTAGAATTGTGATCTTCAAGTTATGAGAATAGAGAAGACCATGTAGTGCTTTTATAGGCTACGTAGGGGATCTTAAGGAGGTGGAATATTGGGCTTCCAATATTGAAGATTAAATTGAGCCCAATGCTCAAGTCCATTAATCCTTATCAATATTAATTAATTCTATTTTCCACTATATAAAATTAATTGCACTCCCAATATTAAACCATATTATATCAAATAATATTTCTCCGGTAGTATTATTTATTCCGTGTATTTAAGATATAAATATCCATGAATAAAATTAATTTATTGCTAATTAATTTATTCATCTCTTATATCCGAGACTAGTACCATTCAACCTTAATTATTATGCGGAATGAATCCACCTGCAGGGTTTACATAATAATTCCTTATGAACTCATCTCGGGGATATTATCAACCCTTCCGGGATACACTGTCCGGTCAATTATTCACGGCATGTCATATATGAAATATATTGACCCAACTTAACCGGTAATCAACCCAATAATTAAATCAGTTGATTCCTTTGGTAAATCAAAGTCACTTATATTAAATATACACACCCGCAATAATATCGGGGATTAAGAATAAAATACACTGAGACTCGAATCGATTATCGCCGGCAATCCTAATCGATGAATCTCAACGATCCGCTCAATACACCAAGTGTACAAGTGTGATAAAATAATTAAGATAAATTATTTTCTCTCTCACACAACGACTATACCGATGGATTGGTCCGTGTCCATCTAGGTCGTGAGCTACTGTTCGATTAAATACGAGTAACCGATAGTATGATCTTCTGTGCGCCCATGCTTGCACCATACTAACTACAACGTATAAAATCCAGGACTATGATTTGCATATATTTAATTATAAATAATTAAATGCAAATAATTGTTTATTTAATTAAATAGATTAATGGCAATGGATCGTGAGTTTGCGTTACTTAAATCTAGACATTAAGTACACAACTCCAACAATCTCCCACTTGTACTAAGGTCTAGCCATTTCCTCCAAAACTCCCGACTCCCATACTCATCACGTGCTTAAGTTGTACTTCCAAGAAGTACTATGTGAATGAGCACTCTAGGTTGCCGCTCTGAAGTTATCTTGGTGACTACAGCGTCGTCTCCCTCGACGATGATTCGTATCAGGTGGTACTTGCACTATGTGTTATCTTACACTTATGGACTTGTGATTTCTTACCATTTGCCATCGCACCGCTATATACATAGCCTTTTGGCAAATTAAGAATCACCTCTAAGTCCCAGAGATTATCCCGGAGTTATACCAAAACTTCCGCTGCCTCTGAGGCCGCTATTTGGTTACCCATGGCAGAGTCCGAAAAGCATCGTGCTTATCACTCTTCCATGTTAAAACTCCTTCTCCTTCAATAGTGAAACACATAGCCTGATATCGACTTACACTGGTCCTCATTTGATTAGAAATCTAAGAGAATGTAATCCAAAGGAAAAACTCGTCTGCTTCGTAGTCTAGAATAGTACTTCGAAAGTACTTTTACGGCAGTCGAATATTCCTTTCCAGGATTACCTTGATATCCTCTCACTATGCTAACCGCATAGCCGATATCAGGTTCTCGTTTTCAACATTGCATTTATTAAGCTTTCCACACTCCAAGTGTAGGAAACTGCTTTCATTGCTTCTATCTCCTTTTGTGTTCCAAAACACATATCCTTAGATAGATGCATTCCGTCTCTGAAAGGTAATAAACCTTTCTCGGAATCTTGCATGTTAAAACGAACCATAATCATATATGTAAGATGTCTAGGAGAAGTACAATGTTCTTTTCTTGAGATCCTAGATCTTAAGAACATGCTCTAACTTCTTCTTCATCTCATATATTGATTTTTCTAGACAACCATCATTTTATGTCTGACAACATCTTTACATTGTTGCCAATGATAAAATGTTATCTACATAAAAACCCGAGAAACACCACCTTGTTTCCATCACGTTTCCAATACACACTATTCGTCTATGCTTTGATGAATCCATAAAATGGACTATCTCATCAACTTGCAAGTACCACGAACTCAATGCTTTGTTCCAATCCATAAATGGATCAACTAAGCTTGTACTCTAAATGATCTTGCCTCTTAGCAATAATCTTTATTGCTCTCCAAGAAGGCACATTTAGATCTAGTACGGCCTTCATGTAGATCCAGGGATCGATTTCATGTATACTAGGTCCAGAGTCCGAAGACTCTCTTAGTCTTATGAATATCTCCGGTTGTCCCACAACCTCCCACTACAATGGCGTTCCGGTGTATAAACAGTGATAACAGTAGGTGCAGTTAGTGGTGTACCGCTACTCGGTTCGGCTGGTTCTAAGTCTTAATCTTTCTCTCTCATTTCAAAGTATTACGTCACTTTGGGCTTGTGGTTCATCCAATAGTCTTCCTCTAAGAACCGGGCGTTAGAACTTATAACGTCCTTCTGGTTCATAGTACTATTGAACACACATCTTTTGTTCTTCTAGGATATTCTACAACCGCATTTGAATGCGCCGTTGTTTCCAGACATATCCATAGAACACAGGTAGTTCCGTATAACTCATGCTTTTACTATTTCTATAAGAGTTCCACTTCTTATTTCCGACACACCATTTCTACACAAGAGTGTATGGTGTAGTCATTTGGGATCAAATCCCAATCTCTGATCAGTACGCCATGCATTCCTCAGACAGGCAGTTGCCTCCGTGATTAGATCGCAGGCTTTTAATGGATATACCATGATGGTTCCCCATAATAGCTTTGTGTCCATTGACTTGTCAAAACACTTGCTTTTGTGGCACATCAGGTATTCTAATCCATTTCTCGAGTAATCATAAAATGAGGTACTCGTACCTTATTGTCTGAGTAGGCATAGGTCTGCATACATCAGAGTCAATCAATTCTTATACTTGTCCGGATCTTACATCTTATATCCATAAAGGATTGCTTAGTCATATTATCTTCCAAATTAGATTCTTAGGTCGGAAGGTCCACTCCTTCAACTTAATTGATCAAATATCAATTTTCGACCTTTGAACTTCTTATTTGAATAAACATGACTCAGCATAAGAATCCACAAGTATAATTGATAAAGAAATCTCTTATTAGTAAAACGAGTTTCATACTACGGTTCGTTGCATCGTGATGGACTCAGAATTCATCATTTATATATTGCTAGCTAATGTACCAAAATAGATAATATCATTATTTCTTCTTATAACCATCAAATGATTAAAAGAAATAAAATATCCATTTATTAGAAATCCAGAACAAAGTTCTTTCTAATTTGAAAGGTACATAAAAGCAATAACCCAAAATGAAATCCTATAAAATGTCCTCCACTGCAACTGCTGCCTCCTTTACAGCATTGCCCATGTAGACTACGATTTCTTCTTTTCTAAGTCGTCGGGTTTCCTGGAACCCTTGCATTTAAAAAATGCACATACCGTCAGTGGTTCCATATCTACACACCAGGTTCTGGTAGATAATACCACTGACTATGTTTTACGACTAAAGAAAATTTCGTACTTTCTTTGAGAGGATAATCAGACTTCCAGTATCCAGACTGTTTGCATCGAGAACTCTTGCCTCATGGCTTTCTCGTCCCATCTCGTGGTCCAAGACACTTAGGACCACTGGGTTTCTTTGCTTGCTTTTTCTTTCCCCCGATTTTGCCCTTAGGTTCGAAACCTTTGGCATTAGCTACAAGAGCTCGCGATTTCCGTTTCAACTCGTCCAAAAAGTCAATCATCTCAAAAACGTGTTTAAGCGTTTCCTCGAAGTGACTGGCCTTTATGAGTATCCTCATCGCTTCTTGTCTAGCCGCCTATGTCAATAGGCTCGGGAGGACAAAGCTCACTGAGTACAACCTTGCACTCTTTAACAGTTTGGGTAATGTCTAGATCTCTATTCCAATCATTACATTTAGGGACCAGTGAGTTAAAATCCTTACGTATCACATAAAGTGGGTTCAAGGCCATTTCCTAATCTATATGAGCACATATAACAACAAACAATCGATTTAATCTCCGATATTATCTCCCTCAAATAATATCATTAAACCACTAATCACATCTAAAATCCCATCAGATATGGCAAGCCACGATAGTGTGGACGTTTACCTATCCAAATGATTTAGCAATTAGATTTGCTTCGGTCGTACATCATCATTAGCGTTACTTCGATGGGAAGAATACTAAGAAGCGTACCTAAGTGTAAACCATTACTCAGTATCTAAGAAGATTGTTTGGGACACGCATATTCACCGCAAGCCACGATAGTGTGGACGTTTACGTTAACATACGCTCCTTTACTCCCTTCTATAACTGTCTACATCAATCGTTCCAAAATCCCATTCAATGCAGCAAGCCACGATAGTGTGGACGTTTACTACACCAAAAGACTTTTACAATTGACTCCCAATTACATGAATCATTCAATCTTGTAAATCAAGACGCGGAGAATCATAAGTGAAACTCGAAGTTTCTAACCAGTGATTCACCATGCGAACGACCCTATCTCTCATAAATGAGGGAGCCGAGCAGACAATCGATCCATCTATAAAAGAATGGTACGAAGGTCTCTAATTTGTGTCCTCCACATGACCAAGTGGCTTTGGCTCCATTCCACTCCCCGGGGTGAGAATGAGTCGACTTGAAATCAGCTTTGGAAAGACAAATTAGGCATTGTTTGATAAACTTAATCAATGTTTCTTGTAAAAGGAATTACAAGAATTCTCCTCCAATGACTTGTCTATACGAACTTCAAAATTCCATAAAAGTCACCAAGAGAACAGCAATGGAGACCATGGATATGTTTCCATACCCTCTCCCACTTAGCTTTTTATAATAAAGGGATACGCTATCCAATGCATAATTAAATACACATAAGCATGCATACATGTAATAAAGCACATAGAATATTATCACATAGTCAAAATAATTACTAGAATATTATTTTCCGACTATTATGGCTTTATCGCATCCCCGTACGCATCTTCTAGTCTTCAGTCTTCGTTCTTGAATGCTCCATGTGACGAGAATATTAATCCCAATATTTAAATCTATTTATTTTCAATTAATCCAAAAGTTACTTAATTCGAAAATTAAGTCAATCGAATATATCAAAAATAAAATTAAATATTATTAATATTTTTATTTATTTTTATTTTCCTATCTAATTCTATTAAATCTCTAGAATCCCATCCAAGTCAAACTCGGAATATTCTAGAAGACTTCTATAATAGAATAAGGAAATAAAATAAATTAGGACTCCTAATCCTTCCAAATTAATTCCTTTCCTAATCTATTAAAAATTCCATAAAGGAATAATTAAATAGGAAAAATTAATTAAGGACTTTCAAAACTTTCCAAATTAATTATTTTCCTAATCCATTTGAAATTCCATAAAGGAATAATAAAAATAGGAAAAATAAATTAATTCCAAATTTATTCCTTTTCCTAATCTATGAAAATTCCCAAGAATAGGAATAATCAATAAGGAAAAAATAAATTTATTCTAAATTTATTCTTTTTCTATTCCATGAGAATTCCCAAAAATAGGAATACTTAAAATAGGAAAACCGAATAATTTAGGAAAGTGAATCTTGGCCGAGATAAACGCGGGTTGGGGATCCCCACGCTCACCATGATCGACCACCCACCTAGAGGAGTCGAACTCCTCATGGTGGTCGATCGAGCCTCATGAGATCAGCCATGGGGATGGCCGATCGAGCCCTCCCTCTATTCGTCTCCTCCGTCACACGTCTTCTTCCGGCGGTCGTTTCGGCATCGATCCAACGTAAAATAAATTACATAATTTAATTACAATTATCCGGTATCGATTCTATACATGAAATCGACCCTATACATTTTTCCGGAAAAAGTAGAACGTAATAATAAATCCTAAATTCGGTCAACCCCCGAATTTTTACTATTACAAGCATTCACCACACATAAAACGAATCTCGACATGTCCGAGAGTTTAATAGAAATTATGACAATAATAACGAAGAAATTATATCTAGCCATAATAGTCGGAAACCCTGCAAGGTAGAACAATTTATCGAAAAATACCGTGAACTAAAACCAACGCTCTGATACCAATTGTTGGAAATCGATATCCCGGAATTAATAAATTAATTAAAATTAATTATCTATTTAATTCCGACCGAAATCCTTCGGAGATCGAATATCCGGAATTGTCAAAATAGCGGAACGACAACTCCAATCGACTCCCGGAACACGTACATGACCATACGAAAAAGTTATACGAGGGTTACGCGGGAAAAACACGAGAGAACTCGCGTGAACCCACGAACCTCGCAGCAGCCACGCGGGGTGACTCGCAGCAGCCCGCAGCAACCCGCAGCGAGTCGCCTGACTCGCTGCTGCTGGGACTTGCTGAGTCGCTGCTGAGTCGCTACGGGTCCGCTGCGGGAAAACCCGCAGCACCCAGCGAATCTCCCGTAGCAGCTCGCAGCAACCTGCAGCGAGTCGCCTGACTCGCTGCTGCTGGGCGCTACAGGTCGCTGCGGGAAAAACCCGCAGCAGGCAGCTGATCGCTGCGGGAAAACCCGCAGCCGATCCGCGTATCGAGCCCTAGGCTCGATTTTTCCCCGCGCGATCTTCGTCCAGCCGAGCCGTCAAACCGCCGGCGGTCCGGTGGTCCAACCACCACCGCCCGGTTCGACCTCGTCTATTGGGTCCGTTCCTTGGATCTTGGTTCAAGGTATTTTTACGATAATTAAACGATAAAATCATAAAGAGGGTTTTACGATTTACCTCGTTCTCGTTGTTCGGAAAAACGTAGAACTCAATTTGACGACCTTGAGATCTTCCCGCGTATTCCTTGCACTAGCTCGGACGTCGTGTGGGCGACGATCTACCGAACTCCATGGATCTCCCTCTCTACTTTCTCTCTCTAGAATTGTGATCTTCAAGTTATGAGAATAGAGAAGACCATGTAGTGCTTTTATAGGCTACGTAGGGGATCTTAAGGAGGTGGAATATTGGGCTTCCAATATTGAAGATTAAATTGAGCCCAATGCTCAAGTCCATTAATCCTTATCAATATTAATTAATTCTATTTTCCACTATATAAAATTAATTGCACTCCCAATATTAAACCATATTATATCAAATAATATTTCTCCGGTAGTATTATTTATTCCGTGTATTTAAGATATAAATATCCATGAATAAAATTAATTTATTGCTAATTAATTTATTCATCTCTTATATCCGAGACTAGTACCATTCAACCTTAATTATTATGCGGAATGAATCCACCTGCAGGGTTTACATAATAATTCCTTATGAACTCATCTCGGGGATATTATCAACCCTTCCGGGATACACTGTCCGGTCAATTATTCACGGCATGTCATATATGAAATATATTGACCCAACTTAACCGGTAATCAACCCAATAATTAAATCAGTTGATTCCTTTGGTAAATCAAAGTCACTTATATTAAATATACACACCCGCAATAATATCGGGGATTAAGAATAAAATACACTGAGACTCGAATCGATTATCGCCGGCAATCCTAATCGATGAATCTCAACGATCCGCTCAATACACCAAGTGTACAAGTGTGATAAAATAATTAAGATAAATTATTTTCTCTCTCACACAACGACTATACCGATGGATTGGTCCGTGTCCATCTAGGTCGTGAGCTACTGTTCGATTAAATACGAGTAACCGATAGTATGATCTTCTGTGCGCCCATGCTTGCACCATACTAACTACAACGTATAAAATCCAGGACTATGATTTGCATATATTTAATTATAAATAATTAAATGCAAATAATTGTTTATTTAATTAAATAGATTAATGGCAATGGATCGTGAGTTTGCGTTACTTAAATCTAGACATTAAGTACACAACTCCAACACTTAATGTCTAGATTTAAGTATCGGTAAACTCCCGGTCATAGCATTTAACCTATTTAATTAATAAACAATTATTTGCATTTAATTATTATTAATTAATTATGCAAAATATAGTCCTGGATTTTATACGTTGTAGTTAGTATGGTGTGCATGGGCGCACAGAAGATCATACTATCGGTTACTCGTATTTAATCGAACAGTTGCTCACGACCTAGGTGGACACGGACCAATCCATCGGTATAGTCGTTGTGTGAGAGAGAAAATAATTTATCTTAATTATTTTATCACACTTGTACACTTGGTGTATTGGGCGGATCACTTGAGATTTATTGATTAGGATTGCCTTGGATAATCAATTTAAATCTCGGAGTATTTTATTCTTAATCCCCGATATTATTGCGGGTGTGTATATTTGATATTAGAGACTTTGATTTTCCAAAGGAATTAACCGATTTTATTATTGGGTTAATTACCGGTAAAATTGGGTCGCTATATTTTATATATGACATGCCGTGAATACTTGACGGGAAAGTGTATCCCGGAAGGGTTGATAATATCCCCGAGATGAGTTCATAAGGAATTATTGTGTAAACCTCATGAGTGGATTCGTTCCGCACAATAATAAAGGTTGAACGGTACTAGTCTCGGATATAAGATATGAATATTATTTATTGAGCAATAAATAAATTTATTCATGGATATTTAAATCTTAAATACACGGAATAAATAATACTAATCGGAGAAATATTATTTGATATAATATGGATTAATATTGGGAGTGCAATTTTATTTATATAGTGGAAAATAAATAAAATTTAATATTGATAAGGATTAATGGATTTGGGTTGGACCCAATTTAATCTTCAATATTTAGAAGCCCAATATTTATTCTCCTTATGATCCCCTACGTAGCCTATATAAGCACTACATGGTCTTCACAATTCATTAACCTAAGATACGCCAATCATAAAGTCTTGAAGAGTGAAGGAGATCCATAGGAATCCGATAGATCGTCACCCACACGACGTTCGGACGAAGTGCGAGGAATACGTAGGAAGATCGCAAGGTCATCGTTTGGATTCGTTTCTCCGTACAACGAATCGAGGTAATATAATCGAGAACCCCCTCTGTGATTATATGCTTGTTTAATCGTAATATGTACATGAACAAGACGATCCGGGAACGTCGAGACCGGGATACGGGGATCTCGCGATCCCCGTCGGGATCGAACAAGGGGCGGCCGAACCCTAGGGTTCGACCGCCGGCGCGCGGGCGTGAGGGAAGCCCCGGCTGGACGCCGGGGCGAGCGATCGACGTGAAGTCGATCGCTGGGGGTTCGGCCGTGGGCTGGTGCCACGGCGGGTCGAACCCCCCGGCCTCCCTCCGCCGGTGGTGTGCGCAAGGAGAGAGGGCCGCGGCTGGACACCGCGGCTGGGGCGATCGAGCCCTAGCTCGATCGCCGGGGACCGTCGCGGCTTCGCGCCGCGACTGGTGGTCCCCCCTCCTGTCGGTGATGGCGGTGAGTCGCCGGACTCACCGCCCGGGGCTGCCGGAGCAGCCCAGCGATCGCCATACACGGCGATCGCGAACCCCGCGATGGGGTTCGGCTAGGGTTTAGCCGCGGGTTCATCCCGCGGCGATGCTCTCGTCGAGCCCGGTTCTTCGCGTATGGTTCGCGTTCGTGATTTCCGACTCGCGGGGGATTTCGACTGGGGGCGGGCTGCGTGTCTTCGGGCGCGTAGTCTCCAAAGGTCGGACTCCTGCGGATGAGTTGGTGTTCGTGTAATCTCCGGCGACGGGTTTTTGATCGGGTTATCGGTTCCGCAATTTTTTTGATAGCCCGGGACATCGAATCCCAGCAATTGGTATCAGAGCGTTTGGTTTCGTGTTCATGTATATGTTCGATTATTGTTCTACCTTGCAGGATTTCCGGCTATCATGATTAATTTAATTATTGCTTAATTAATTATCATGATTATTTATTAAACTCTCGGACATGTCGAGATTCGTTTTTGTGTGGTTGAATGTTTGTAATAGTAAAAATTCGGGGGTTGACCGAATTTAGGATTTATTATTACGCTCTTTATTTTCCGGAAAATGTATAGGGTCGATTTCATGTATAGAATCGATACCAGAATTGTAATTTAGATTATTGTAATTTATTTTACGTTGGTTCGATGATGAGACGATCGCCGGAAGACGAAGACGTGTGACGAAGACGAAAGGGACGAAAAACTGGGGAGTCGATCAACCCCATGATCGACCCCATGACCGAAGCCATGGGGAGGGGTCGATCGCCCCTCGGCTGGGGCTGCCGCCGGCGGTGGTGGCCGGCCAGCTGAGGTGGCGGCGGCGGTTCCCTCCTCCGTGGTGGTGGCGGTCGATGGTGGTATGGGGATCTCCCAACCCATGCCACTTCTACCGATAGTCACTTTCCAAAATTAATTCGGTTTTCCTATTTGAGTACTTTCCTTTTAGGAAACTCTCATGGAATAGGAAAAGAATTAATTGGAATTAATTTTATTCCTATTGATTTATTTCCTTCATGGAATTATTCAAAGATTAGGAATTTAATTAATTTAGTACTAAATTTATTTTTCCTATTTGATTATTCCTACTCATGGGAATATTCATGGATTAGGAATAAAAATAAATTTGGAAAGTAGTGAGTCCTAATTTATTTTATTTCCTTGTTCTATTATAGATATCTTCTAGAATATTCCAAGTTTTACTTGGATAGATTATTCTAGAGATTTAATAGAATTAGATAGGAAAATAAATAAATAAAAATATTAATAATATTTAATTTTATTTTTGATATATTCAATTGACTTAATTTTTTTGAATTAAGTAACTTTTGGATTAATTGAAAATAGATAGATTTAAATATTGGAGATTAATATTCCCGTCACATGAAGCATTCAAGAAACGAAGACTGAAGACTAGAAGATGCTTATGAAGATAAAGCCATGATAGTCGGGAAAAATAATTCTCTAGCATTATTTTGACTATGTGATATATGTGCTTTATTGCTTACATGCATGCTATATGTGTTTATTTTATGCACTAGATAGCGTATCCCTTTATCGTAAAAAGCTAAGTGGGAGAGGGGATGGAAACATTCCCATGGTCTCCATCACTGTTCTCTTGATGACTTTTATGGACTTTCGAAGTTCATATAGACAAGTCATTAGAGGAGAATTCTTGTAATTCCTCTTACAAGAAACATTGATCAAGTTTATCAAACGATGCCTAATTTGTCTTTCTGAAACTGACTTCAAGTCGACTCATTCTCACCCCGGGGAGTGGAATGGAGCCAGAGCCACTTGGTCATGTGGATGACACAAATTAGAGACCTTCGTACCATTCTTTGATAGGTGGGTCGATTTTCTGCTCGGCTCCCTCATTTATGAGAGATAGGGTCGCTCGCATGGTGAATCACTGGTTAGAAACTTCGAGTTTCACTTATGATTCTCCGAGTCTTGATTTACGAAATCAAATGGATCTTGTAATTGGGAGTCAATTATAAAAATCTCTTGGTGTAGTAAACGTCCACACCACGTGGCTTGCTAACGGATTTTGGATTAATTGATGTAGACAGTTATAAGTGATTGTGAAGAGTTGTGAAATTGTCGTAAACGTCCACACCACGTGGCTTGCGGTGACGTAGCAATTCCAAGCGATGTACTTATTGCTGAGTGATGGTTTACACTTAGATACGCGTTATAGTATTCTTCCCCACGAAGTTACGCTATGATTGATGTATGACCAAAGAAAATCTAATTGCTAAATCATTTAGGTGGGTAAACGTCCACACCACGTGGCTTGCCTTACCTGATGGGATTTTAGACGCAATTAGTAATTTAATGATATTATTTGAGGGAGATAATATCGGACATTAAATTAATTGTTTGTTTACATGTGCTTATTGGTTTAGAGAATAGCTATGAATCCACTTTCTGTGATACTCAAGGAACAAAAACTCACTGGTCCCAATTACATTGATTGGAAGAGAAATTTGGACATTGTCTTGACTGCTGAAGAGTACAAGTTTGTACTCTATGAGCAATGCCCTGCTGAGCCCACGGCTGCCTCAACTGATGAGGAAAAGGCAACATATCGGAAGTGGAAAAAGGCTGATGAAATGGCTAGGTGCTATATTTTGGCTTCCATGTCAAATGTACTCCAAACCCAACATGAGCCGATGGACACTGCCCGGGATATGATGACTAACCTCAAGGAGATGTTTGGGGAGCAGGATCGTGCGGCAAGGCAAGAAGCCATGAGAGTCCTTATGTCGACTACTCAGTCTGAAGGGACGCCCGTTGGGGAGCACGTTCTTAAGATGATGAGTTTGTTGAATGAACTTGAGGTCCTAGGAGCTTCCATTGATGATGAGACGCAAGTCGACATCATACTCCAGTCTCTAACCCCTAAGTTTGAGCAGTTTCGTATGAGCTATAATATGGGTAAACTATCTTATAGCCTTGCGCAACTCCTGACTGAACTGAAGGCGGCAGAGGGGATCTACAAGAAGGGCAAGTCTCAAGCACTTGTAGCTACCCAGTCCAAAAGCTTGAAAGCTATTGGGGGTAGGGGCAAGAAAAGGAAGCAAGCCATGAAACCCAGTGGTGCCAAGAGGAATGGACCACGAGTGGGGGCTAGTAAGCCAAGGGGCAAGTGCTTCCGATGCAACAAGTCTGGACACTGGAAGTCTGAATGTCCTCTCAGAGGTACGAATTTTTCTTTAGTCGTAAAAACATAGTCAGCGGTATTATCTACCAGAATTCTGGTGTGTAGATATGGAACCACTGACGGTATGTACATTGTCTTAAATGCAGGGGTTCCAGAAAACCCGGCGACTTAGACAAGAAGAGTTCGAGTCTACATGGGCAAAGCTGTTGGGGTAGCAGCGGTTGCAGTGGAAGACATTTATCTGTTTTAGGATTTCATTTCAGTTATTGCTTTATGTACCCTTTATTTTGAAAAAGAACTTTTTGTTCTGGTTTTCTTTATTATTAATGGATATTTTATTTCTTTAATCATTTAATGGTTTGGATAAGAAATAATGGTGATATCTATTCTGGTACATTAGATAGCAATACATGAATGATGAATCCTTAGTCTACCACGATGCAACAAACCGTTATGTATAACTTGTTTTACTTATTTCTCTTATCAATCATTATACTTGTGAATTCTTGAACTTAGTAGTATCTATTCAAAAGGGATTCAAAAGGTCGAAATTGATTTGATCAATTATAATTGGAGGAATGGACCTCCCGACCTAAGAATCGATCTTGAAAGATGATACAACTGAGTTAACCTTTCTGGATAAAGGATGGAATTCGGACAAGTATTGAAAATGATTTATGATTAATGCGGTGACATGTGTAATTAGAGAGGTACGAGTTGTTCTTTCAAGAATACTCGAAGATGGATTAGAATACTTGATGTGCCATAAAAGCGGAGTGTTTTCAACACAAAGCCATTATGGGGAACCTTCAAAGTATATCCATTGGAAGCCTGCGACTTGTTCGCGGAGGCCATCACCTATCTAAATAACACATAGCATAAATCAAAGGTTGAGATTAAGTCTCAAACGACTACACCATACACTGAAGTGTAGACATGGTGTGTCAGGAATAAGAAATGGAATTCTAATGGTAAAAGAACAAGTTTGTTCGGAACTACCTATGTTCTATGGATATTTCTGGATACAACGGCACATTCTATGTGGTTGTAGAATATCCTAGAAGAACAAGTAATTGTATGATCAATAGTACTACGAACCAGAGGGGTGTACTCGCCCGGTTCTTAGAGGAAGACTATTGGATGAACTACAATGCCCTAACTGACAAAGTACTTTAAAATGAGGAAAGGGAAAGACTGAGAACCAGCCTGACCGAGGAGTAGTACACCACTAACTGCACCTAATGTTATTACTGTTATACACCGGAACGCCATTGCAGTGGGAGGTTGTTAAGCAACCAGAGATGTTCATAAGACTGGAGGAGTTTTGAACTCTGGATCCAGTATACATGAAATCGATCCCTAGGTCTGCATAGGAATTTGCGAGAAAGGTGTGTTAGAGACGTAATGGAAACAAAGGTGGTGTTTCTCGGAATTTTGTGTAGATAACACTTCATCATTGGCAACAATGTAAAAGTGTTGTCAAACATAAAATAGAGGTTGTCTAAATAAATCGAGATATGAGATTAAGATGAAGTTGGATCATGTTCTTAGAAATCTTTCGATCTCTGGATAAGAACATTTGTACTTCTCTTAAAATATCTTATACGATTATGGTTTGTTTTAAACATGCACAATTCTGAGAAAGGTTATTGCCTTTCTAGAACAGAATACATCTATCTAAAGGTATGTGTTTCGAACACATGAAGGAGATGGATATGGACAAAGCAGTTACCTACACTTCGAGTGTAGAGAGCTTTGTAGATGCAATGTTGAAAAACAAGAACCTGATATCAACTATGCGGTTGGCGTAGTGGGAGGATATCAAAGTAATCTGGATAAGAAACATTCGAATGCTGTAAAGTACTTGGAAGTACTGGATTACTAGCAATACGAAATCTTCTTAGATTACAGTTTCTCAGATCCAAAATCAGAGAAAGACCAGTGTAAGTCGATATCAGGCTATGTGTTCACTTTTAGAAGAGGTGGAACCTAAGGATGAAAGAGTGATAAGCGTGATGCTTTTCGGACTCTATCATAAACCGAATAGCAGCCTCAGAGGCAGCGGAAGTTTTGGTTAGGTTCCGGAATAACCTCTGAACTTGGATATGATTCTTGGTTCACCAAAGGCTATGTATATAGCGGTGCGGGGAGAACTGGAAGAAGTCATAAGTTCAAAAGATGATGATAACACATAGAGCCAGTACCACCTGATACGAGTCATCGTCAAGGAAGACGACGCAGTAGTCACCAAGATAACTTCAGAGCGGCAACCTAGATTGCTCATTCACATAATACTTCTGGGAAGTATAACTTAAGCACGTGATGAGTATGGGAGTCGGGAGTTTGGAGGAAATGACTAGACCTTAGTACAAGTGGGAGATTGTTGGAGTTGTGTACTTAATGTCTAGATTTAAGTATCGGTAAACTCCCGGTCATAGCATTTAACCTATTTAATTAATAAACAATTATTTGCATTTAATTATTATTAATTAATTATGCAAAATATAGTCCTGGATTTTATACGTTGTAGTTAGTATGGTGTGCATGGGCGCACAGAAGATCATACTATCGGTTACTCGTATTTAATCGAACAGTTGCTCACGACCTAGGTGGACACGGACCAATCCATCGGTATAGTCGTTGTGTGAGAGAGAAAATAATTTATCTTAATTATTTTATCACACTTGTACACTTGGTGTATTGGGCGGATCACTTGAGATTTATTGATTAGGATTGCCTTGGATAATCAATTTAAATCTCGGAGTATTTTATTCTTAATCCCCGATATTATTGCGGGTGTGTATATTTGATATTAGAGACTTTGATTTTCCAAAGGAATTAACCGATTTTATTATTGGGTTAATTACCGGTAAAATTGGGTCGCTATATTTTATATATGACATGCCGTGAATACTTGACGGGAAAGTGTATCCCGGAAGGGTTGATAATATCCCCGAGATGAGTTCATAAGGAATTATTGTGTAAACCTCATGAGTGGATTCGTTCCGCACAATAATAAAGGTTGAACGGTACTAGTCTCGGATATAAGATATGAATATTATTTATTGAGCAATAAATAAATTTATTCATGGATATTTAAATCTTAAATACACGGAATAAATAATACTAATCGGAGAAATATTATTTGATATAATATGGATTAATATTGGGAGTGCAATTTTATTTATATAGTGGAAAATAAATAAAATTTAATATTGATAAGGATTAATGGATTTGGGTTGGACCCAATTTAATCTTCAATATTTAGAAGCCCAATATTTATTCTCCTTATGATCCCCTACGTAGTCTATATAAGCACTACATGGTCTTCACAATTCATTAACCTAAGATACGCCAATCATAAAGTCTTGAAGAGTGAAGGAGATCCATAGGAATCCGATAGATCGTCGCCCACACGACGTTCGGACGAAGTGCGAGGAATACGTAGGAAGATCGCAAGGTCATTGTTTGGATTCGTTTCTCCGTACAACGAATCGAGGTAATATAATCGAGAACCCCCTCTGTGATTATATGCTTGTTTAATCGTAATATGTACATGAACAAGACGATCCGGGAACGTCGAGACCGGGATACGGGGATCTCGCGATCCCCGTCGGGATCGAACAAGGGGCGGCCGAACCCTAGGGTTCGACCGCCGGCACGCGGGCGTGAGGGAAGCCCCGGCTGGACGCCGGGGCGAGCGATCGACGTGAAGTCGATCGCTGGGGGTTCGGCCGTGGGCTGGTGCCACGGCGGGTCGAACCCCCCGGCCTCCCTCCGCCGGTGGTGCGCGCAAGGAGAGAGGGCCGCGGCTGGACGCCGCGGCTGGGGCGATCGAGCCCTAGCTCGATCGCCGGGGACCGTCGCGGCTTCGCGCCGCGACTGGTGGTCCCCCCTCCTGTCGGTGATGGCGGTGAGTCGCCGGACTCACCGCCCGGGGCTGCCGGAGCAGCCCAGCGATCGCCATACACGGCGATCGCGAACCCCGCGATGGGGTTCGGCTAGGGTTTAGCCGCGGGTTCATCCCGCGGCGATGCTCTCGTCGAGCCCGGTTCTTCGCGTATGGTTCGCGTTCGTGATTTCCGACTCGCGGGGGATTTCGACTGGGGGCGGGCTGCGTGTCTTCGGGCGCGTAGTCTCCAAAGGTCGGACTCCTGCGGATGAGTTGGTGTTCGTGTAATCTCCGGCGACGGGTTTTTGATCGGGTTATCGGTTCCGCAATTTTTTTGATAGCCCGGGACATCGAATCCCAGCAGGCGCGAGGCGCTTGTTTCAAGCCGTAGAGAGCTTTGTGAAGCTTGTAGACATGGTTTGGCTTTTTCGGATCCTCAAAACCCTTAGGTTGGGCAACGTAGATTTCTTCTTCCAGCACACCGTTCAAGAAAGCAGCTTTGACGTCCATCTGTCGTAGTTTGATGCCTAGATGACATGCAATAGCAATCAAGAGTCTGATGGACTCAATTCGTGCGACCGGAGCAAAAGTTTCATCAAAAACTATGCCTTCCACTTGGGCATATCCTTGGGCAACAAGACGAGCTTTGTTTCGGACAACTTGGTTATACTCATCTGTTTTATTCTTGAAAATCCATTTAGTTCCAACAACATTGATGTTTGAAGTTCGGGGAACTAAGGACCAAACATTATTCCGTGTGAACTCATTCAACTCTTCTTGCATGGCCATGATCCAAAAATCATCTTGCATAGCTTCCTTGTAATTTTTCGGCTCATTTTCCGAAAGAAAGCAAGAGATGCTGATTTCGTTATAGATTGCAGAAGTGCAGATGTTGTAGAGTTCATTCGGAGAATTTGTCGGTTTCTTTGAGCGCGTAGTTCGCTCATTTAAGTTCCCAATCATTTGGGTCGGAGGATGTTTCTTTTGAACGAGTCGAGGTGCCTCTCTAGTAGCATTAGCTGGGTTTTCAATGTTTAGCTCAGTTTCTTCATCTTCAAACGATGAAGTATCATTGTCCTGATTGCTAGAATCTCCAACTTCAGGTGAAGTGTTTGGAGTAAAATTTCCTGGAGACACATTCTCAGGAGCAGCAGTTGTGGGTGTTGGCGGAAAATTTTGATATTCCAAAATTCCTTCTTTAACCCAGTTTTCCTCAGTATCTTTTCCAAGAAAGTCTTGTTCATCAAAATTTATGTTAACAGTTTCGATGACTTTCTTAGTTCGAAGATTGTAGGCACGATAAGAATGGCTATTTTGGCTATAACCAACAAAAATACCACGATCAGCTTTGGCTTCAAATTTCTTCAGAGGATCACGATCCTTCAAAATATAGCAAGTACATCCAAAGACACGAAAGTGTGCAACTGAAGGTTTCTTGCCATTTACCAGTTCATAAGCAGTTGCGGTCGTCCTAGATCGAATACTTTCCGATTCAAAATATATCCAGCAGTGGAGACAGCTTCTGCCCAAAAAGTTCGTGCAAGATTTTTTGAGATAAGCATTACACGTGCCATTTCTTGCAGCGTACGATTCTTTCGTTCGGCAATCCCATTTTGTTGAGGAGTTTTTGGGGCCGAGTATTCATGATGAATTCCCTTCATCATACAGAATTCGTTGAAGCTAGCATTTTGAAATTCAGTTCCATGATCACTTCTGATCCTTTTTACTTTAGCCTCATGATTCGTTTTGATCCATTTCACAATGCCTTTGAAGGCATCAAAAGTTTCATCTTTGGTAACCAAAAATCTTGTCCAAGTATAGCGAGAAAAATCATCAACGACAACCAACACATATTCTTTCTTGGCTATACTTTTAACCTCCATTGGACCCATCAAGTCCATATGTAACAGTTCGAAGGGAGCCGAAGTGCTCATTAGAGTTGGCAGTGCAGGATGAGAAGTTCTCGTCAGTTTGCCTTTTTGACAGTCACCACACACTCGTTTTTCAATTTTGGGGAGTTTAGAGATTCCTCGAACTATGTCCCCCTTAACCAGTTTACTCAGATTTCGAGTGCCAGTGTGGCCAAGCCGTTGATGCCACAAATCAACTTCATCAGGAACGCTCACAGAAAAACAACTATACTCAGTTGTATAGAAATTATTTTTAGCTCGTGGACCTTCCATTATACACTTTCCTTCACCATCAAAAACTCTGCACAACTCCTTATCAAAACTCACGTTCAGTCCTTCATCACACAGTTGACTGATGGAAATCAGGTTAGCAACAAGTCCTTTTACATGGACTACATTTCTGATAGGAGGTAATCCTTTGATTTGTAGAGTCCCCTTTCCCTTTACGACGCCTTTTGCTCACCCTCCAAACACTACGGGAGCTCCAGTCATAGGCTCGTAATTTTTTAGAAACTTTTTCGTGCCAGTCATATGGCGGGAACAGCCACTATCAAAATACCAAATTCCTTAGGTTCCAGTCTCAGATGCGTTAAGTGCAACATTGCAGAAAATGAGTTCTCTTGGTTGCCAACAATTTTTGGAGTTAGAGTTAAGTTCAACTTTACTCTTTTGAGACTTAGGCACCCATATCTTTTTGTCATTCAAAATTTGGACATTTCTCTCAGTCACAGTCTTCAGAATTTGAGAAATGGGTTTCTTTATGTCCTTAGCAACCTCAACTTTCTTCTTATCAAAATTTTGTGACTTTGTTTGAACCATCGTGTTCATATTTTTCTCAACACTCAGCTTTTGAGAATTTCGTGATTTTTCATTCTTCGTCATCAACACACGGTTCATGTCAGCTTTACGTTTGTAGCAAAAAGGTCTTATGTGTCCAAGCACATTGCAGTAGTGACAGACATATTCTCGTCGTTGACGAGTTTCAACTTTCACAGGTGTCTTGACAAAAACAGGTTTAGATTGAGAGTGTCCTACATTCAGCTTAACACTCTGAGTTTTGTTCAACTTTTTCAACAAAGTTTTCTCATGTGGCAGAATACCACGAGGATGTTTCACAATATTCCTTGGAAATTGATATGTCTCAGATTTAGAGTTCGAAGTCGAGACTGACTTTTGAGGTTTAGATTCAGGAGACTTAACAATCTTTTTCCCTTCAGCAATCTCTTTTCGTTTCAATATTTCAGACTCATCTTTAAGTTCATCCTTTGGTTGATCATTTGATGCTTTCACGAAGGTCACATCTTTCTTCTCAGGTGTAGAGTAAATAGATTCAAACACTTTTTGAAATCCAAGTCCATAGCGATTAGGATTCATGTACGAAGCAGCATTGTCAAACACCGAAGAATTTGTGTTCATCTTTTTCAACAGCTCATCAGTCATCTGAAGTTTTTCTTTCAAAACATAGCACTCTTTATCTGTCATAGCAAGATCAGTTTGAGTCTTCAAAAGTGATGATTTCAGATCATCGTTCTCAGAGTCAGAGTTTTTGAAAAGAATTTGAAGTTTCTTAACTTCGGACGTTTCCTTCTTCAACGAAGTCTTCAGTTTTGAGTTTTCAGAACTCAGCCTCTCACACACTTCTCTCAGTTTGACAACTTCTTTGTAGTGTATATGTTTTTCTTCGAAAAGGTCATCAAACTTGATTTTAAGTATAGTTAGAGAGTTGTTCAACCTCTTTTTCTCGTCCTTTGTCTTCTCAACTGAGTTTTTCAACTCAACAACTTCATCATACATTTTTTGGTTAGCAATCGAGAGTTCGTTACAAGATTCTGTAAGAACTTTCAGAGACACTTCCAGAGTGCTATTCTCAGTGATAGCAGTGTCATGTAAAGTTTTGAGTTCAGAAAGACTCTCTCTTAGAGTGAGTAACTCAACACATACATCTTCAGTTTGAGACACTTTAGATGTCATTACAATCTCATCAGTCTCAGACACGGATTCAACATCCGAGAAAATATCATCGTCACAGAAGTTTCGGTTTGCTGAAGCAACACGAAAGATATTGTCAGCAGTTGCAGTGTCTTTCAGAAAACCATCAAAAACAAAGTTTTCAACCTCCACATTTTCAAGGTCGAAATTTTCACCAAAAGTAACAACTAGAGCGTTGTCCTCATCATTATCAGAATTTTCATTCTCAGATTCCTCACTTTCTGAGATTACATTTTCATCATCAAATACAACATAGCTCACTGGCAGTTTCTTTTTGCGATGCAAGTTGGGACACTCATTTTTGACATGTCCAAATCCCTTACATTCGAAGCACTGCATTTTAGAAACATCCTTGCTAGTTGAAGAATATGGAGAAAGTTTTGTCTCCTTAAATTTTTTGTCTGTGAATGAAGTTTGATTTCGGTTGTCTGAGTTTCTTTGAAAAGAGTTAGAATTTTTCTGAAACTTTCGAAAATTTCGGGCACGATTCTTTCTCTTAAATTCTTGCTTCACAAGATACGTGACAATTTCAGTCAGTGCAGCAAGTTTATCAGGATTATTCGAGTTCATCAAACGTTCAATGTCCTCTGCTTCATCGTCATCAGATTCATCTACATCAGCTGAGAAACTACATTCAGATTTCTCATTTCTCGAAGGAGTTTTCTGCGGTTTCGAACTTCTTGAGCTCTTACCCTTCTCAGAAATTTTTAGAGCAGTCATCGGCTCATAAACAAGAGACATTTCAGGATTGCTACGCACTTTTAAAGTCAAGTCGTAGTTTCTCAAATCAGCCATTAAGTCTGCATAGTCCCATGTCTGATCCCTTTCTTCTCGTGCTTCAAGAGTTAGCACTTTACTTTCGAACCGAGAACTTAGACTATGAAGAGTTTTCTCATAAATCATGACGGCAGGAAAAGTTTCTCCAAGTTCATGAACTTCGTTCACATATCTCATGATTTTGTCTAAGTACTCATTTATGTCTTCATCTTCTCTCATACGGAGTTGATGGAACTGAGCAGTGATAGTTCGAATTTTAGAGCGCTTCACGGCCTTACTTCCTTCGCATGTTCTCTGAAGAGTTTCCCATGCGGGTGGATTCGTTCCACATGATAATAAGGATGAGTGGTACTAGTCTCGGATAATAAGAAACGAATTAATTTAATTATTAGTAATTAAATAAATTCGTGGACGTTCGATATCTTAAACACGGGGAAAGTCGTATATGTAATTTCGGCGGAATTATTATTATTGAAATAATATTAAATTAATTTCGGGGATTCAATTATAATTTTATAGTGGAATTAATTATAATTAAAATTGTGGAATTTAATTAAAGGTTTTCTTTTAAGGACACCGGTTTAATTAAATTGCAATCTAGCCCAGGATTTATTTACCTAAGAGGTCCCTAGTGTAACTCTATAAAAACCCCCCTTGCCTATCCTAAACCTACACTTCGCCGCTTTTTATTTTCAGCAGAGAAAATAATTGCTTAGCGCAATTAAGATTTTTCTCTGTTAAAAACATAAAGTTAGCGCTGATATTTTTCTCTAAGAGAGAAAAGAAATATTAACGCTGGTAGAGAAAGGAGAAAGCAGAAAAGGCAGACCCAACGGATCGTTGCCCACACAACGGTTGGAGTCAGGGAAGAGGCATACGCTAGCAATCGCTAAGGTCTCAACAATCGACCGAGAAGGTATGAGATCGATTCTCAATTCCGCACTTTTCGATCTCTATATTGCGTTAATCATACAACGAACCATCGATTGGTTTGTAAGGCTTGGATGTGATGTTCTCGGACTGCTGGGAGGTCTCTGACCTCCGACACGGTAGTCGGATCGAGAAAATATCATCGGAACTGTTGGAGTTGTGTACTTAATGTCTAGATTTAAGTAACGGAAACTCCCGATCCATTGCCATTAATCTATTTAATTAAATAAACAATTATTTGCGTTTAATTATTTATAATTAAATATATGCAAATTATAGTCCTGGATTCTATACGTTGAAGTTAGTATGGTGTGTCGGGCCCACACAGAAGATCATACTATCGGTTACTCGTATTTAATCGAACAGTTGCTCACGACCTAGATGGACACGGACCAATCCATCGGTATAGTCGTTGTGTGAGAGAGAAAATAATTTGTCTTAATTATTTTATCACACTTGTACACTTGGTGTATTGGGCGGATCGCTTGAGATTTATCGATTAGGATTGCCTTGGATAATCGATTTAAATCTCAGAGTATTTTATTCTTAATCCCCGATACTATTGCGGGTGTGTATATTTAATATAAGTGACTTTGATTTTCCAAAGGAATTGACCGGTTTAATTACTGGGTCAATTACCGGTTAAGTTGGGTCGCTATATTTAATAAATGACATGCCGTGAATACTTGATGGGAAAGTGTATCCCGTAAGGGTTGATAATATCCCCGAGATGAGTGTTGGAGTTGTGAAATTACGCCTTCAGCGTAGGATACTAATTTTTCGTGAAATTGGTCTTGAACTCACAGACAGCAGCTTCCGTCAAAGTAAACAGTCACACAATAAAAAGTAGAGACAAAGTTATGTAATAGTTTTTCATTTCATTGATCAACAAAATTTAAACTATTACACTTGAAGAGTATGGTAGGCAAAACAATTACAAGAAGTTTCCCGAGTGTCGCAACAACTCCCACTAACTTGCAATCTAGCACACGAGTACCTAGAGCTAAATCTCCTAACTCTAATCTTGGCACAAGGCGCAAAAGCTACTACACAAACTCGAAGCTCAACTACGATTCTAAAAATCAGATTTCGTTCTCTCAAAATCGTCGAATGATGAAAATCAAATCCATGGGTATTTATAGTAGAGCCGCACATGTGAGAGTGATGACGTGGCACGTTCTCATTCGTCGCATGCTTGGCATATGTCACTTTTCCATGGATGACATCATTATTGTAGAACTTGGATTCTTGAATCTTGGAATCTTGAATCTTCGATTCTTGAATCTTCGAATCTTGAATCTTCAATTTTAAAAACAAACTTCAATTTCAATCTTGACTCCATCAATCTCAATTCTTCATCTTCAACTTCTTGTGAAAATCTCTAAGTGTTGAAGCCTCAGAATTTCATCGTCTTCATGGTCGTCGATCTTGTTGAAGTTGCAAACTTGGAACAATTCTTCATTTCCTTGGACTGAGTACCTGGTGAAAGAGAACACGTAGTAAGTACTTAGTCTTAGAATTAAAACACAAAAAACTTGAGTCGCCGTTTATCAAGTACACCAAAACCGGCGACTCCATTCTCCGGAAAATTGACATGGGCATGTGTCGCTGGAATCTTGTAAGGCACCAAAATTGGCGACAGGAGTCGCCGTTTCTCCAACGCACCAAAAACAGCGACTCTTGTCGCTGGTATTTTTCCATGTCACAAAACCAGCGACTCGAGTCGCCGTTTCTTCACAGCAGCAAAAATGGCGACTCGTGTCGCCGTTTCCATGTCAATCCTGCCATGCACCAAAACCGGCGACTGGAGTCACCGTTTCCTTGCTTCACCAAAGGCGGCGACTCTGGTCGCCGTTTCCTTGTCCTTGCATCCAAAGCGGCGACTCTGGTCGCCGTTTCCATGTCATTTCAAAAGTGGAGACTCATGTCTCCATTTCCATGCGCAAGGTAGTTGACTTCGGATTTTTAACCTGTAACCCTGAAAATCAACAAAAACATAAAACACAAGGAAAAATACGTTGTCGCCAAATCAACATTTACAAGTTGTGTACTTAATGTCTAGATTTAAGTAACGGAAACTCACGATCCATTGCCACTAATCTATTTAATTAAATAAACAATTATTTGCATTTAATTATTAATATGCAAATTATAGTCCTGGATTCTATACGTTGTAGTTAGTATGGTGTGTCGGGCCCACACAGAAGATCATACTATCGGTTACTCGTATTTAATCGAACAGATGCTCACGACCTAGATGGACACAGACAATTCCATCGGTATAGTCGTTGTGTGAGAGAGAAAATGATTTGTCTTGATTATTTTATCACACTTGTACACTTGGTGTATTGAGCGGATCGTTTGAGATTTATCGATTAGGATTGCCGGCGATAATCGATTTAAGTCTCAGTGTATTTTATTCTTAATCCCCGATACTATTGCGGGTGTGTATATTTAATATAAGTGACTTTGATTTTCCAAAGGAATTAACCGATTTAATTATTGGGTTAATTACCGGTTAAGTTGGGTCACTATATTTTATATATTACATACCGTGAATACTTGACGGGAAAGTGTATCCCGGAAGGGTTGATAATATCCCCGAGATGAGTTCATAAGGAATTATTATGTAAACCCTGCAGGTGGATTTGTTCCGCATAATAATTAAGGTTGAATGGTACTAGTCTCGGATATAAGAGATGAATAAATTAATTAGCAATAAATTAATTTTATTCATGGATATTTATATCTTAAATACAGGGAATAAATAATACTACCGGAGAAATATTATTTGATATAATATGGTTTAATATTGGGAGTGCAATTAATTTTATATAGTGGAAAATAGAATTAATTAATATTAATGGATTAATAGATTTGGGCTTGGGCTCAATTTAATCATTAATATTAGAAGCCCAATATTCTACCACCTTAAGATCCCCTACGTAGCCTATAAAAGCACTACATGGTCTTCTCTATTCTCATAACTTGAAGAACACAATTCTAGAGAGAGAAAGTAGAGAGGGAGATCCATGGAGTTCGGAAGATCGTCGCCCACCCGACGTTCGAGCTAGTGCAAGGAATACTTGGGAAGATCTCAAGGTCATCGATTGATCTCGTTTCTCCGAACAACGAATCGAAGGTAAAATCGTTAAACACCCTTGAGTACTTTATTCGATTATTTATCGTGAAATACCGTGAACGCAAGATCCGAGGATCGAGACCCGTGGAAGAGGTCGAACCGGGCGGTGGTGGTCGAACCACCGGACCGCCGGCGGATCGACGGCTCGACCACGAGGGTCGCATGCGAGGAGGCAATCGAGCTCGGAGCTCGATCGCGGCTGGGGTGCGAGGTTTCTCGCAGCACCCAGCAGCGGGATGCGGGTGTTCCCGCATCGATCCCGCAGCGGCTCGCATGGCGAGTCGCACCTCCATGGGCAGCGAGTCCGTAGACTCGCTGCGGGCTGCTACGAGGCAGCCCAGCGATCGCAAGGGGCGAACCCCGGCTGGGCGCCGGGGACGCGATCGATCACCCCGATCGATCGCGAGTCGCGAGGGCTGGGCCCCGCGGCTGTCCGCTGGTCGGACCGACACCCCAGGCGGCGGCGAGTCGCCGGACTCACCGCGGGGGGCTGCTGGGCAGCCCCATCGGTCACGATGATCGACGCGATCATCGATCGCGTGTACCCTAGCCGCGGGGGCTCGGCTGGGCGTGCGTGCATGGCTTCGGCCACGTCGTGCGTTCGGTTGTGCTCCGGTTCGCATGGCGGTGCTCACGTGATCTCCGGCGAATGGTTTTTGATCGGGTTATTATTTTCCGCAAATTTTAATAGCCCGGGATATCGAATTCCAACAATTGGTATCAGAGCGTTGGTTTACGTTCGCGGTATTTTCGATAAAATTGTTCTACCTTGCAGGGTTTCCGACTATTATGGCTAGATATAATTTTTCCATTAATTATTGTCATAATATGTTTTGATTAAACTCTCGGACATGTCGAGATTCGTTTTATGTGTGGTGAATGCTTGTAATAGTAAAAATTCGGGGGTTGACCGAATTTAGGTTTATTATTACGTTCTACTTTTTCCGAAAAATGTATAGGGTCGATTTAATGTATAGAATCGATACCGGATAATTGTAATTTAAATTATTGTAATTTATTTACGTTGGTTCGATGATGAGACGATCGCCGGAAGACGAAGACGTGTGACGAAGAAGACGAAGAGGACCGGGGATCGATCAACCCCATGATCGATCCCATCGATCGAGTAGGAGGGGACGTCGCGCCCTCGGCCGTGGGCTGCCGCCGGTGGTGGTGGCTGGCCGGCTGGGGTGGCGGCGGCGGCTCTCCTTGGCCGGTCGATGGTGGGGGTGGTGTGGGGTATCCCAACCCATGCTACTCCTACCAAGATTCACTTTCCTAAATTAATTCGGTTTTCCTATTTGAGTGTTCTTACTTTTAGGAACTCTCATGGATTAGGAAAAAAATTAATTGGAATTAATTTTATTCCTTATTGAGTATTCTCTTTTAAGGGAACTCTCATGGATTAGGAAAAGAATTAATTAGGAATTAATTTATTTTTCCTATTTAATTATTCCTTTATGGAATTTTTAATGGATTAGGAAAATAATTAATTTGGAAAGTTTTGAAAGTCCTTAAATTAATTTTTCCTATTTAATTATTCCTTTATGGAATTTTAATAGTTTAGGAAAGGAATTAATTTGGAAGGATTAGGAGTCCTAATTTATTTTATTTCCTTATTCTATTATAGAAGTCTTCTAGAATGTTCCAAGTTTGACTTGGATGGAATTCTAAAGATTTAATAGAAATAGAAAGGAAAATAAATATAAATAAAAATATTAATAATATTTAATTTTATTTTTGATATATTCGATTGACTTAATTTTCGAATTAAGTAACTTTTGGATTAATTGAAAATAAATAGATTTAAATATTGGAATTAATATTCTCGTCACATGGAGCATTCAAGAACGAAGACTGAAAACTAGAAGATGCGTACGGGGATGCGATAAAGCCATAATAGTCGGAAAATAATATTCTAGTATTATTTTGATTATGTGATAATAGTATGTGCTTTATTTCATGTATGCATGCTTATGTGTATTTAATTATGCATTAGATAGCGTATCCCTTTGTTATAAAAAGCTAAGTGGGAGAGGGATTGGAAACAATGCCATGGACTCCATTGCTGTTCTCTTGGTGACTCTTATGGACTTTTGAAGTTCGTATAGACGAGTCATTGGAGGAGAATTCTTGTAATTCCTCTTACGAGAAACATTGATTAAGTTTATCAAACAATGCCTAATTTGTCTTTCTGAAACTGACTTCAAGTCGACTCATTCTCACCCCGGGGAGTGGAATGGAGCCAAAGCCACTTGGTCATGTGGAGGACACAAATTAGAGACCTTTGTACCATTCTTTTATAGATGGATCGATTGTCTGCTCGGCTCCCTCATCTAATGAGAGATAGGGTTGTTCGCATGGTGAATCACTGGTTAGAAACTTCGAGTTTCACTTATGATTCTCCACGTCTTGATTTACAAGATCGAATGGATCAAGTAATTGGATTTCAATTATATAAATCATTTGGTATAGTAAACGTCCACACGAACGTGGCTTGCTATACTGAATGGGATTTTAGAATAATTGATGTAGACAGTTATAGGGAATTGTGAAGGGTTGCGAGTTGTCGTAAACGTCCACACGAACGTGGCTTGCGGTGACGTAACAATTCTAAACGATTCGCCTTAGTACTGAGTAATGGTTTACACTTAGATACGCGTTATAGTATTCCTCCCAACGAGGTTACGCTGTAAGTGATGTATGACCGAAGCAAATCTAATTAGTTAATCATTTGGGTGGGTAAACGTCCACACGAACGTGGCTTGCCTTACCCGATGGGATTTTAGATGTGATTAGTGGTTTAATGATATTATTAGAGGGAGATAATATCGGATATTAAATCGATTGTTTGTTATTATATGTGCTCATAGATTATGGATGGTTTTGAACCCACTTTATGTGATACTTAAGGATTTTAACTCATTGGTCCCTGAATGTATTGATTGGAATAGAGATCTGGACATTGCCCAGACTGTTAAAGAGTACAAGTTTGTACTCAGTGAAGCTTTGTCTTCCCGAGCCTACTAATGTCTTAACTGATGAGGAAAGGACTGATTTTGATATCATGTTCAAACTCAAGGAGATGTTTAGACATGACGTAGTGGCTAAACAAGAGGCGATGAGGATACTCATAAAAGTCATTCATTCGAGGAAGCGCTTGAACACGTTTCTAAGATGATGGACCTTTTGGACGAGTTGATACGGAAATCACAAGCTCTTGTAGCCAACGCCAAAGGTTTTGAACCTAAGGGCAAAACCGGGGGAAAGGTAAAGCAAGCAAAGAAACCCAGTGGTCCTAAGTTTCTTGGATCACGAGATGGGATGAGAAAGCCAATAGGCAAGAGTTCTCGATGCAAACAGTCTGGGTACTGGAAGTCTGATTATCCTCTCAAAGAAAGTGCGAAATTTTCTTTAGTCGTAAAACATAGTCAGTGGTATTATCTACCGGAACCTGGTGTGTAGATATGGAACCATTGACGGTATGCGCATTCTAAATGCGAGGGTTCCAGGAAACCCGACGACTTGGAAAAGAAGAAATCGTAGTCTACATGGGCAATGCTGTTGAGGAGGCAGCTGTTGCAGTGGAGGACAATTATATAGGATTTCATTTTGAGTTATTGCTTTTATGTACCTTTTAGAAAGAACTTAGTTCTGGATTTCTAATGAATGGATATTTTATTTCTTTTAATCATTTGATGGTTATAAGAAGAAATAAGGATATTATCTATTCTGGTACATTAGCTAGCAATATATAAATGATGAATCCTAAGTCCACCACGACGCAACGAACCGTAGCATATAACTCGTTTTACTTTTAAGAGATATTTCTGTAATGAATCATTTATACTTGTGGATTCTTATGCTAAGTCGTGTTTATTCAAATAAGAAGTTCAAAGGTCGAAAATTGATATTTTGATCAATTAAGTTGAAGGAGTGGACCTTCCGACCTAAGAATCTAATTTGGAAGATAACATGACCAAGCAATCCTTTATGGATATAAGATATAAGATCCGGACAAGTATTAAAATTGATTTACTCTGATGTATGCAGACCTATGTCTACTCAGACGTAAAGGTACGAGTATTTCATTTTATGATTACTCGAAAAATGGATTAGCATACCTGATGTGCCACAAAAGCAAAGTGTTTTGACAAGTCAATGGACACAAAGCTGTTGTAGGGAACCATCAAGGTATATCCATTTTGTAGCCTGCGATTTGATCGCGGAGGCAAGTGCCTGTCTGAGGAATGCATGGCATACTGATCAGAGATTGGGATTTGATCCCAAATGACTACACCATACACTCTTGTGTAGAAATGGTGTGTCGGAAATAAGAAATGGAACTCTTGTAGAAATAGTAAAAGCATGAGTTATACGGAACTACCTGTGTTCTATGGACATGTCTGGAAACAACGGCGCATTCAAATGCGGTTGTAGAATATCCTAGAAGAACAAAAGATATGTGTTAAATAGTACTATGAACCAAAAGGACGTTATAAGTTCTAACGCCCGGTTCTTAGAGAAAGACTATTAGATGAACCACAAGCCCAAAGTGACGTAATACTTTGAATGAGAGAAAGGGATTAAGACTTAGAACCAGCCGAACCGAGTAGCGGTACACCACAAACTGCACCTACTGTTATTACTGTTTATACACCGGAATGCCGTTGTAGTGGGAGGTTGTGATCAACCAGAGATATTCATAAGACTAGGAGAGTTTTCGGACTCTGGACCTAGTATACATGAAATCGATCCCTGGATCTACATGATGGCAGTACTAGATCTAAATGTGCCTTCTTGGAAAGCAATAAGGATTATTGCTAAGAGGCAAGATCATTTAGAGTACAAGCTTAGTTGATCCATCTATGGATTGGAACAAAGCATTAAGTTCGTGGAACTTGCGCATTGATGAGAAAGTCCATTTGATGGATTCATCAAAAGGCATTGACGAATCGTGTGTATGGGAAACGTGATGGAAACAAGGTGGTGTTTCTCGGAGGTTTTATGTAGATAACATTTTATCATTGGTAATAATGTAAAGATGTTGTCAGACATAAAATGATGGTTGTCTAGAAAAATCGATATATGAGATAAAGAAGAAGTTAGAGCATGTTCTTAAGATCTAGGATCTCAAGGAAAGAACATTGTACTCCTCTAGATATCTTATACGATTATGGTTCGTTTTAACATGCAAGATTCCGAGAAAGGTTCGTTACCTTTCAGATACGGAATGCATCTATCTTAGGATTTTGCGTTTTGGAACACAAAAGGAGATAGAAGCAATGAAAGCAGTTTCCTACACTTTGAGTGTGGAAAGCTCGATGAATGCGATGTTGAAAACGAGAACCTGATATCTGCTATGCGGCTAGTATAGTGGGAGGATATCAAGGTAATCCTGGAAAGGATTACTCGACTGTTGTAATGAACATTTTAAGTACTTTCGAAGTACTGGAAACTATGTTCTGGATTACGGAGCAGACAAGTTTGTCCTTTGGATTACACTCTCTTAGATTTCTAATCGAATGAGGACCGGTGTAAGTCGATATCAGGCTATGTGTTTCACTATTAAAGGAGAAGGAGTTTTAACATGGAAGAGTGATAAGCATGATGCTTTTCGGACTCTGCCATGGGTAACCAAATAGCGGCCTCAGAGGCAGCGGAAGTTTGGTATAACTCCGGGATAATCCTTGGGACTTAGATGTGATTCTTAATTTGCCAAAGGCTATGTAAATAGCGGTGCGATGGCAAATGGTAAGATCACAAGTCCATAAGTGTAAGATAACACATAGTGCAAGTACCACCTGATACGAGTCATCGTCGAGGGAGACGACGCTGTAGTCACCAAGATAACTTCAGAGCGGCAACCTAGAGTGCTCATTCACATAGTACTTCTTGGAAGTACAACTTAAGCACGTGATGAGTATGGGAGTCGGGAGTTTGGAGGAAATGACTAGACCTTAGTACAAGTGGAAGATTGTTGGAGTTGTGTACTTAATGTCTATATTTAAGTAACGGAAACTCACGATCCATTGCCACTAATCTATTTAATTAAATAAACAATTATTTGCATTTAATTATTAATATGCAAATTATAGTCCTGGATTCTATACGTTGTAGTTAGTATGGTGTGTCGGGCCCACACAGAAGATCATACTATCGGTTACTCGTATTTAATCGAACAGATGCTCACGACCTAAATGGACACGGACCAATCCATCGGTATAGTCGTTGTGTGAGAGAGAAAATGATATGTCTTGATTATTTTATCACACTTGTACACTTGGTGTATTGAGCGGATCGTTTGAGATTTATCGATTAGGATTGCCGGCGATAATCGATTTAAGTCTCAGTGTATTTTATTCTTAATCCCCGATACTATTGCGGGTGTGTATATTTAATATAAGTGACTTTGATTTTCCAAAGGAATTAACCGATTTAATTATTGGGTTAATTACCGATTAAGTTGGGTCACTATATTTTATATATGACATGCCGTGAATACTTGACGGGAAAGTGTATCCCGGAAGGGTTGATAATATCCCCGAGATGAGTTCATAAGGAATTATTATGTAAACCCTGCAGGTGGATTTGTTCCGCATAATAATTAAGGTTGAATGGTACTAGTCTCGGATATAAGAGATGAATAAATTAATTAGCAATAAATTAATTTTATTCATGGATATTTATATCTTAAATACACGGAATAAATAATACTACCGGAGAAATATTATTTGATATAATATGGTTTCATATTGGGAGTGCAATTAATTTTATATAGTGGAAAATAAAATTAATTAATATTAATGGATTAATAGATTTGGGCTTGGGCTCAATTTAATCATTAATATTAGAAGCCCAATATTCCACCTCCTTAAGATCCCCTACGTAGCCTATAAAAGCACTACATGGTCTTCTCTATTCTCATAACTTGAAAAACACAATTCTAGAGAGAGAAAGTAGAGAGGGAGATCCATGGAGTTCGGAAGATCGTCGCCCACCCGACGTTCGAGCTAGTTCAAGTAATACTTGGGAAGATCTCAAGGTCATCGATTGATCTCGTTTCTCCGAACAACGAATCGAAGGTAAAATCGTTAAACACCTTTGATGACTTTATTCGAATATTTATCGTGAAATACCGTGAACGCAAGATCCGAGGATCGAGACCCGTGGAAGAGGTCGAACCGGGCGGTGGTGGTCTAACCACCGGACCGCCGGCGGATCGACGGCTCGACCACGAGGGTCGCATGCGAGGAGGCGATCGAGCTTGGAGCTCGATCGCGGCTGGGGTGCGAGGATTCTCGCAGCACCCAGCAGCGGGATGCGGGTGTTCCCGCATCGATCCCGCAGCGGCTCGCATGGCGAGTCGCACCTCCATGGGCAGCGAGTCCGTAGACTCGCTGCGGGCTGCTACGAGGCAGCCCAGCGATCGCAAGGGGCGAACCCCGGCTGGGAGCCGGGGATGCGATCTATCACCCCGATCCATCGCGAGTCGCGAGGGCTGGGCCCCGCGGCTGTCCGCTGGTCGGACCGACACCCCAGGCGGCGGCGAGTCGCCGGACTCGCCGCGGGGGGCTGCTGGGCAGCCCCATCGGTCACGATGATCGACGCGATCATCGATCGCGTGTGCCCTAGCCGCGGGGGCTCGGCTGGGCGTGCGTGCGTGGCTTCGGCCACGTCGTGCGTTCGGTTGTGCTCCGGTTCGCATGGCGGTGCTCACGTGATCTCCGGCGAATGGTTTTTGATCGGGTTATTATTTTCCGCAAATTTTAATAGCCCGGGATATCGAATTCCAACAATGAGTTCATAAGGAATTATTATGTAAACCATATAGGTGGATTTGTTCCGCATAATAATTAAGGTTGAATGGTACTATTCTCGGATATAAGAGATGAATAAATTAATTAGCAATAAATTAATTTTATTCATGGATATTTATATCTTAAATACACGGAATAAATAATACTACCGGAGAAATATTATTTGATATAATATGGTTTCATATTGGGAGTGCAATTAATTTTATATAATGGAAAATAAAATTAATTAATATTAATGGATTAATAGATTTGGGCTTGGGCTCAATTTAATCATTAATATTAGAAGCCCAATATTCCACCTCCTTAAGATCCCCTACGTAGCCTATAAAAGCACTACATGGTCTTCTCTATTCTCATAACTTGAAGAACACAATTCTAGAGAGAGAAAGTAGAGAGGGAGATCCATGGAGTTCGGAAGATCGTCGCCCACCCGACGTTCGAGCTAGTTCAAGGAATACTTGGGAAGATCTCAAGGTCATCGATTGATCTCGTTTCTCCGAACAACGAATCGAAGGTAAAATCGTTAAACACCTTTGATGACTTTATTCGAATATTTATCGTGAAATACCGTGAACGCAAGATCCGAGGATCGAGACCCGTGGAAGAGGTCGAACCGGGCGGTGGTGGTCTAACCACCGGACCGCCGGCGGATCGACGGCTCGACCACGAGGGTCGCATGCGAGGAGGCGATCGAGCTTGGAGCTGGATCGCGGCTGGGGTGCGAGGATTCTCGCAGCACCCAGCAGCGGGATGCGGGTGTTCCCGCATCGATCCCGCAGCGGCTCGCATGGCGAGTCGCACCTCCATGGGCAGCGAGTCCGTAGACTCGCTGCGGGCTGCTACGAGGCAGCCCAGCGATCGCAAGGGGCGAACCCCGGCTGGGAGCCGGGGATGCGATCTATCACCCCGATCGATCGCGAGTCGCGAGGGCTGGGCCCCGCGGCTGTCCGCTGGTCGGACCGACACCCCAGGCGGCGGCGAGTCGCCGGACTCGCCGCGGGGGGCTGCTGGGCAGCCCCATCGGTCACGATGATCGACGCGATCATCGATCGCGTGTGCCCTAGCCGCGGGGGCTCGGCTGGGCGTGCGTGCGTGGCTTCGGCCACGTCGTGCGTTCGGTTGTGCTCCGGTTCGCATGGCGGTGCTGACGTGATCTCCGGCGAATGGTTTTTGATCGGGTTATTATTTTCCGCAAATTTTAATAGCCCGGGATATCGAATTCCAACAATGAGTTCATAAGGAATTATTATGTAAACCATATAGGTGGATTTGTTCCGCATAATAATTAAGGTTGAATGGTACTATTCTCGGATATAAGAGATGAATAAATTAATTAGCAATAAATTAATTTTATTCATGGGTATTTATATCTTAAATACACGGAATAAATAATACTACCGGAGAAATATTATTTGATATAATATGGTTTAATATTGGGAGTGCAATTAATTTTATATAATGGAAAATAGAATTAATTAATATTAATGGATTAATAGTTTTGGGCTTGAGCTCAATTTAATCATTAATATTGGGAGCCCAATATTCCACCTCCTTAAGATCCCCTACGTAGCCTATAAAAGCACTACATGGTCTTCTCTATTCTCATAACTTGAAGATCACAATTCTAGAGAGAGAAAGTAGAGAGGGAGATCCATGGAGTTCGGAAGATCGTCGCCCACCCGACGTTCGAGCTAGTGCAAGGAATACGTGGGAAGGTCTCAAGGTCTTCATAGATCTCGTTTCTCCGTACAACGAGAACAAAGGTAAAATCGTTGAACCCCCTTCGATGATTTTAATAATTAATTCGTATATGCATATGAACGAAGATCCGAGGGACGAACGAACCCCGGAACGAGGATGAACCGGCGGTGGTGGTCGAAGACCACCGGACCGCGGCGGTTCGGATCCCCGTAGGGATCGTGCGCATGCACGAACCAAACCCTCGGCTGGACGCCGAGGGTGGCGATCGAAGCCCTAGGGCTCGATCGCCGGGTGTGCATGGAGGAGCCCCGGCTGGGCGGACGCTGCTGGGATTCGATGTCCCGGGCTATCAAAAAATTGCGGAACCGATAACCCGACCGAAAACCCGTCGCCGGAAATCGCACGAACACCGACTCATCCGCCGGAGTCCGACCTTTGGAGACTACGCGTCCGAAGACACGCAGCCCGCCCCCAGCCGAAACCCCCGCGAGTCGGAAACTACGAACGCGAACCACACGCGAAGAACCGGGCTCGACGAGAGCGTCGCCGCGGGATGAACCCGCGGCTAAACCCTAGCCGAACCCCATCGCGGCTGGGGTTCGCGATCGCCGTGCATGGCGATGGCTGGGGCTGCCCAGCAGCCCCCGGTGGTGAGTCCGGCGACTCACCACCTTCGCCGGAGGAGGACGGTCAGCCCCAGGCTGACCCGCCGCGGCATCAGCCGCGGCTTTCCCTCACGATCGACCACGCGGTCGATCGCTCGCCCCGGCTTCAGCCGGGGCTCCTCCCTTGCGCACGCCGCCGTCGAGGGCGGCTGGGGTCCGCCACGGCACCAGCCCGTGGCACCCCAGCGATCGACCGAAGTCGATCGCATGCCCCGGCGTCCAGCCGGGGCTTCGCCCCTCGTCGCGCGCGCCGGGCGGTCGAGCCCTAGGGTTTCAACCGCCCCCTTCGATCTTCGCCGGGGATCTCGAATCCCCGTCCGCGATGATCGTCGTTTTCCCGGATCGTGCGTTCATGTATATATTACAATTAACGAACACATAAATCATAAAAGGGGGTTTATGATTTTACCTTCGATTCGTTGTACGGAGAAACGAAATCGATTGACGACCTTGCGATCTTCCTACGTATTCCTCGCACCTCGTCCGAACGTCGTGTGGGCGACGATCTATCGAACTCCTATGGATCTCCTTCACTCTCCAAGACTTTATGATTGGCGTAGGTTAAAATCAAGTTATTGTTATGAAAAGTGAAGACCATGTAGTGCTTATATAGGCTACGTAGGGGATCATAAGGAGATTAAATATTGGGCTTCTAATATTGAAGATTAAATTGGGTTCAACCCAAATCCATTAATCCTTATCAATATTAATTTTATTTATTTTCCACTATATAAATAAAATTGCACTCTCAATATTTATCCATATTATATCAAATAATATTTCTCCGGTTAATATTATTTATTCCGTGTATTTAAAATTTAAATATCCATGAATAAATTTATTTATTGCTCAATAAATAATATTCATCTCTTATATCCGAGACTAGTACCGTTCAACCTTTATTATTGTGCGGAACGAATCCACTCATGAGGTTTACACAATAATTCCTTATGAACTCATCTCGGGGATATTATCAACCCTTCCGGGATACACTTTCCCGTCAAGTATTCACGGCATGTCATATATAAAATATAGCGACCCAATTTTACCGGTAATTAACCCAATAATTAAATCGGTTAATTCCTTTGGAAAATCAAAGTCTCTAATATTAAATATACACACCCGCAATAATATCGGGGATTAAGAATAAAATACTCTGAGATTTAAATTGATTATCCAAGGCAATCCTAATCAATAAATCTCAAGCGATCCGCCCAATACACCAGGTGTACAAGTGTGATAAAATAATTAAGATAAATTATTTTCTCTCTCACACAACGACTATACCGATGGATTGGTCCGTGTCCATCTAGGTCGTGAGCAACTGTTCGATTAAATACGAGTAACCGATAGTATGATCTTCTGTGTGCCCATGCACACCATACTAACTACAACGTATAAAATCCAGGACTATATTTTGCATAATTAATTAATAATAATTAAATTCAAATAATTGTTCATTAATTAAATAGGTAAAATGCTATGACATGGAGTTTACCGATACTTAAATCTAGACATTAAGTACACAACTCCAACAATCTCCCACTTGTACTAAGGTCTAGTCATTTCCTCCAAACTCCCGACTCCCATACTCATCACGTGCTTAAGTTATACTTCCCAGAAGTATTATGTGAATGAGCAATCTAGGTTGCCGCTCTGAAGTTATCTTGGTGACTACTGCGTCGTCTCCCTAGACGATGACTCGAATCAGGTGGTACTTGCTCTATGTGTTATCATTACTTTTTGAACTTATGACTTCTTCCAGTTTACCATGCACCGCTATATACATAGCCTTTGGTGAACCAAGAATCATATCCAAGTTCAGAGGTCATTCCGGAACCTAACCAAAACTTCCGCTGCCTCTGAGGCTGCTATTCGGTTTATGATAGAGTCCGAGAAGCATCACGCTTATCACTCTTTCATCCTTAGGTTCCACCTCTTCTAAAAGTGAACACATAGCCTGATATCGACTTACACTGGTCTTTCTCTGATTTTGGATCTGAGAAACTGTAATCTAAGAAGATTTCATCTTGCTTAGTAATCCAGTACTTCCAAGTACTTTTACAGCATTCGAATATCTCTTATCCAGATTACTTTGATATCCTCCCACTACGCTAATCGCATAGTTGATATCAGGTTCTTGTTTTACAACATTGTGCTGGGATTCGATGTCCCGGGCTATCAAAATTGCGGAACCGATAACCCGACCGAAAACCCGTCGCCGGAAAACCGCACGAACACCAACTCATCCGAAGGAGTCCGACCTTTGGAGACTACGCGCCCGAAGACACGCAGCCCGCCCCCAGCCGATTTTCTCCCACGAGTCGGATCCACGAACGCGAACACCATGCGAAGAACCGGGCTCGACGAGAGCATCACCGCAGGATGAACCCGCGGCTAAACCCTAGCCGAACCCCATCGCGGCTGGGGTTCGCGATCGCCGTGCATGGCGATCGCCGGGGATGCGCGGCATCCCCGTGGGGCTGTTCGGAACAGCCCCCTGGCGGTGAGTCCGGCGACTCACCGCCGCCATCCGACGGGAGGAGGGGCGCCCAGTCGAGGCACCAGCCCTCGACAGCCCCGCGATCGAGCTAGGGCTCGATCGCTCCAGCCGCGGCATCCAGCCGCGGCTGCCCCCCCCGCTGCGTACGCCGCCGTCGAAGGGGTGGCTGGGGTCCGCCACGGCACCAGCCCGTGGCACCCCAGCGATCGACCTAGGTCGATCGCGTACCCCGGCGTCCAGCCGGGGCTCCCCTTGCGGCGCGCGGTACCGGCGGTCGAACCCTAGGGTTCGGCCGCCCCTCTCGATTCCGACGGGGATCGAGCGATCCCCGTATCCCGGTTTCGACGCTTTCCCGGATCGTCTTGTTCATGTACACATCACGATTAAACGATACAATTAATCAAGAAGGGGGTTTCTCGATTATACCTTCGAATCGTTGTACGGAGAAACGAATTCGGTTGATGACCTTGTGACCTTCCCGCGTATTCCTTGCACCTCGTCCGAACGTCGTGTGGGCGACGATCTATCGAACTCTATGGATCCTCCTCACTCTCAAGATTTTATGATTGGCGTAGGTCAATTAATTCTCTCCTTGAAAATGAAGACCATGTAGTGCTTATATAGGCTACGTAGCGGATCATAAGGAGAATAAATATTGGGCTTCAATATTGAAAATTAAATTGGGTCCAACCCAAATCCATTAATTCTTATCAATATTAATTTTATTTATTTTCCACTATATAAATAAAATTGCACTCCCAATATTATTCCATATTATATCAAATAATATTTCTCCATCTTAGTATTATTTATTCCGTGTATTTAAGATTTAAATATCCATGAATAAATTTATTTATTGCTCAATAAATAATATTCATATCTTATATCCGAGACTAGTACCGTTCAACCTTTATTATTGTGCGGAACGAATCCACTCATGAGGTTTACACAATAATTCCTTATGAACTCATCTCGGGGATATTATCAACCCTTCCGGGATACACTTTCCCGTCAAGTATTCACGGCATGTCATATATAAAATATAGCGACCCAACTTTACCGGTAATTAACCCAGTAAATAAACCGGTTAATTCCTTTGGAAAATCAAAACCTCTAGTATTAAATATACACACCCGCAATAATATCGGGGATTAAGAATAAAATACTCTGAGATTTAAATTGATTATCCAAGGCAATCCTAATCAATAAATCTCAAGCTGATCCGCCCAATACACCAAGTGTACAAGTGTGATAAAATAATTAAGATAAATTATTTTCTCTCTCACACAATGACTATACCGATGGATTGGTCCGTGTCCATCTAGGTCGTGAGCAACTGTTCGATTAAATACGAGCAACTGATAGTATGATCTTCTGTGTGCCCATGCCCCACCATACTAACTATAACGTATAAAATCCAGGACTATATTTTGCGTAAATTAATTAATAATAATTAATAGCAAATAATTGTTTATTAATTAAATAGGTTAAATGCCATGACCGGGAGTTTACCGGTACTTAAATCTAGACATTAAGTACACAACTCCAACAATCTCCCACTTGTACTAAGGTCTAGTCATTTCCTCCAAACTCCCGACTCCCATACTCATCACGTGCTTAAGTTATACTTCCCAGAAGTATTATGTGAATGAGCAATCTAGGTTGCCGATCTGAAGTTATCTTGGTGACTACAGCGTCGTCCCTCTGACGATGACTCGTATCAGGTGGTACTGGCTCTATGTGTTATCATCACTTTTCGAACTTATGACTTCTTCCAGTTCTCCATGCACCGCTATGTACATAGCCTTTGGTGAACCAAGAATCATATCCAAGTTCAGAGGTTATACCGGAACCTAACCAAAACTTCCGCTGCCTCTGAGGCTGCTATTCGGTTTATGATAGAGTCCGAGAAGCATCACGCTTATCACTCTTTCATCCTTAGGTTCCACCTCTTCTAAAAGTGAACACATAGCCTGATATCGACTTACACTGGTCTTTCTCCGATTCTTTGATCTGAGAAACTGTAATCTAAGAAAATTTCGTTTTGCCAGTAATCCAGTACTTCCAAGTACCTTACAGCATTCGAATATTTATTATCCAGATTACTTTGATATCCTCCCACTACGCTAACCGCATAGTTGATATCAGGTCCTTGTCTTTCAACATTGCATCCACAAAGCTCTCCACACTCGAAGTGTAGGTTACTGCTTTGTCTATATCCATCTCCTTCATGTGTTCGAAACACATACCTTTAGATAGACATATTCTGTTCTAGAAAGGCAATAACCTTTCTCAGAATTGTGCATGTTTAAAACAAACCATAATCGTATAAGATATCTTAAGAGAAGTACAAATGTTCTTATCCAGAGATCGAAAGATTTCTAAGAACATGATCTAACTTCATCTTAATCTTACATCTCGATTTATTTAGACAACCTCTATTTTATGTCTGACAACACTTTTACATTGTTGCCAATGATGAAGTGTTATTTACACAAAATTCCGAGAAACACCACCCTTGTTTCCATTACGTCTCTAACACACCTTTCTCGCAAATCTATGCAGATCTAGGGACCGATTTCATGTATACTAGATCCAGAGTTCAAAACTCCTCCAGTCTTATGAACATCTTCGGTTGCTTAACAACCTCCCACTGCAATGGCGTTCCGGTGTATAACAGTAATAACATTAGGTGCAGTTAGTGGTGTACCGCTACTCGGTCAGGCTGGTTCTCAGTCTCTCCTTTCCTCATTTTAAAGTACCTTGTCAATTAGGGCATTGTAGTTCATCTAATAGTCTTCCTCTAAGAACCGGGTGAGGATACCCATCTGGTTCGTAGTACTATTGAACATACAATTACTTGTTCTTCTAGGATTATTCTACAACCACATAGAATGTGTCGTTGTATCCAGAAATATCCATAGAACATAGGTAGTTCCGAACAAACTTGTTCTTTTACTATTAGAATTCCATCTCTCATTTCTGACACACCATGTCTACACATCAGTGTATGGTGTAGTCGTTTGAGATTTAATCTCAATCTTTGATTTATGCTATGTGTTAATTGGATAGGTGATAGCCTCCGCGAACAAGTCGCAGGCTTTCAATGGATATACTTTGAAGGATCCCCATAATGACTTTGTGTTAAAACACTCTGCTTTTATGGCACAACAAGTAGTCTAATCCATCTTCGAGTATTCTTGAAAGAACGACTCGTACCTTCTCTAATTTACACATACCGCATTAATCATCAATCATTTTCTATACTTGTCCGAATTCCATCCTTTATCCAGAAAGGTTAACTTAGTTGTGTCATCTATCAAGATCGATTCTTAGGTCGGGAGGTCCATTCCTCCAACTATAGTTGATCGAATCAACTTCGACCCTTTTGAATCCCTTTTGAATAGACACTACCAAGTTCAAGAATTCACAAGTATAATGATTAATAAGAGTAAAACAAGTTACACATAACGGTTTGTTGCATCGTGGTAGACTAAGGATTCATCATTCACATATTGCTATCTAATGTACCATAATAGATATCACCATTATTTCTTATCCAAACCATCAAATGATTAAAGAAATAAAATATCCATTAATAAAGAAAACCAGAACGAAGTTCTTTTTCAAAATAAAGGGGTACATAAGCAATAACTGAAATGAAAACTTAAAACAGATAAATGTCTTCCACTGCAACCGCTGCTACCCCAACAGCTTCGCCCATGTAGACTCGAATTCTTCTTCTCTAAGTCGCCGGGTTTTCTGGAACCCCTGCATTTAAAGAAATGCACATACCGTCAGTGGTTCCATATCTACACACCAGAATTCTGGTAGATAATACCGCTGACTATGTTTTTACGACTAAAGAAAAATTCGTACCTCTGAGAGGACATTCAGACTTCCAGTGTCCAGACTTCTTGCATCGGAAGCACAAGCCCTTTGGCTTGCTAGCCCCCACTCGTGGTCCATTCCTCTTGGCACCACTGGGTTTCATGGCTTGCTTCCTTTTCTTGCCCCTACCTCCAATAGCTTTCAAGCTTTTGGGCCCGGTAGTCACAAGCGCTTGAGACTTGCCCTTCTTGTAGATCCCCTCTGCCGCCTTCAGTTCAGTCAGGAGTTGCGCAAGAGTATAAGATAGTTTGCCCATATTATAATGTTGGAGTTGTGTACTTAATGTCTAGATTTAAGTAACGGTAAACTCCCGATCATAGCATTTAATTTATTATATTAACGAACAATTGTTTTGCGTTTAATTATTATTAATTAAATATATGCAAAATATAGTCCTGGATTTTATACGTTGTAGTTAGTATGGTGCAAGCATGGGCGCACAGAAGATCATACTATCGGTTACTCGTATTTAATCAAACAGTTGCCCACGACCTAGATGGACACGGACCAATCCATCGGTATAGTCGTTGTGTGAGAGAGAAAATAATTTATCTTAATTATTTTATCACACTTGTACACTTGGTGTATTGAGCGGATCGTTGAGATTCATCGATTAGGATTGCCGGCGATAATCGATTCGAGTCTCAGTGTATTTTATTCTTAATCCCTGATATTATTGCGGGTGTGTATATTTAATATAAGTAACCTTGATTTACCAAAGGAATTAACCGATTTAATTATTGGGTTAATTTCCGGTTAAGTTGGGTCACTATATTTTATATATGGCATGCCGTGAATAATTGACCGGACAGTGTATCCCGTAAGGGTTGATAATATCCCCGAGATGAGTTCATAAGGAATTATTGTGTAAACCTCATGAGTGGATTCGTTCCGCACAATAATTAAGGTTGAATGGTACTAGTCTCGGATTAAAGAGATGAATAAAAATTAATTAGCAATAAATTAATTTTATTCATGGATATTTAAATCTTAAATACACGGAATAAATAAATACTACCGGAGAAATATTATTTGATATAATATGGTTTAATATTGGGAGTGCAATTAATTTATATAGTGGAAAATAAATTAATTAATATTGATAAGGATTAATGGACTTGAGCATTGGGCTCAATTTAATCTTCAATATTGGAAGCCCAATATTCCACCTCCTTTAGATCCCCTACGTAGCCTATAAAAGCACTACATGGCCTTCATAAATCATAAGACAAGATTATCACACTTGATATTCTAGAGAGTTGAAGGAGATCCATAGGAGTTCGATAGATCGTCGCCCACCCGACGTTCGAACGAAGTGCAAGGAATACGTGGGAAGATCCAAGGGTTTTCAACTTGATTTCGTTTCTCCGCACAACGAATCAAAAGGTACAATCACAAACTCCTTCGTGTGAATTTATGTGATTTAATTGTGATACGTACATGAACACAAGATCCGGGAAAAACGACGAACTTCGGGGATGGGGATTCGAGATCCCCGGCGAACGTTCGAAGGACCCTCGGCTGGGAGCCGAGGGGTGCGATCGAACCTAGGGTTCGATCGCGGCGATCCGCGCGAAGGGACCCCGGCTGGACGCCGGGGCGTGCGATCGAGCTGGGCTCGATCGCGGGGGCGAGCCGCGGCTGGTGCCGCGGTGGTCAGCTGGGCTGACCGCCCCTCCCGACGGCGTGGGCGGTGAAGTCGCCGGACTCACCGCCCCGGGGCTGCCGGAGCAGCCCCATGCGATCGACGATCGATCGCGAGCCCCGATGGGGGCTCGGCTAGGGTTTAGCCGCGGGTTCATCCCGCGGCGATGCTCGGGTCGAGCCCGGCTCCGTTTGTGTGGTTCGCGTTCGTGGATCCGACTCGCGGGAGAAAATCGGCTGGGGGCGGGCTGCGTGTCTTCGGGCGCGTAGTCTCCAAAGGTCGGACTCCTGCGGATGAGTCGGGGATCCAGTTTCCGGCGACGGGATTTCGTTCGGGGTTATCGGTTCCGCAATTTTTGATACCCCGGGACATCGAAACCCAGCAATTGGTATCAGAGAGTTTGGTTCGTGTTCATGTATGTATTCAATTGTGTTCTACCTTGCAGGGATTCCGACTATCATGGTTTAATTAATTGTTAATTATTCGGTTAATTAATTGCTATTTAATTTACCATGATTATTCGTTTATTAAACTCTCGGACATGTCGAGATTCGTTTTGTGTGGATGAATGCTTGTAATAGTAAAAATTCGGGGGTTGACCGAATTTAGATTTATTATTATTGTTTTATGTTTTCCGGAAAATGTATAGGGTCGATTTCATGTATAGAATCGATACCGGAATTGTAAATTTATTTCTTGTAATTTATTTACGTTGGATCGATGCCGAGATGACCGCCGGAGAACGAGTGTGACGAAGAAGACGAAGAGGACGAAGGACGGGGATCGATCAACCCCTTGATCGACCCGATCGATCGACCCTAGGGGAGGGGGCCGATCGCCCTCGGCTAGGGCTGCCGCCGGCGACGGTGGCGGCTGGTGGCTGGGCTGGGCGGTGGTGCTCCTCCGCGGGGGTGGCCGATGATGGTGGGGTGGTGCGGGAACTCCCATCCCGTGCTACTCCTACCTAGATACGCTTTCCTAAATTAATTCGGTTTCCTATTTGAGTTTTTCCTATTTTTGGAAATTCTCATGGATTAGGAAAAGAATTAATTGGAATTAATTTTATTCCTTATTCTATTATGGAAGTCTTCTAGAGTATTCCGAGTTCTACTTGGAATAGGATCCTAGAGATTTAATAGAATTAGAAAGGAATAATAATTAATTTAGGATTAATTTATTTCCTAATTGATTATTTCTATTTTATGGGAATTTTCATAGTAATGGAAATTAATTAATCTTGGAAAGTAGAAGAGTCCTAATTTATTTTATTTCCTCATTCTATTCTTCTAGAATATTCCAAGTTTGACTTGGATAGATTATTCTAGAGATTTAATAGAATTAGATAGGAAAAATAAATAAATAAAAATATTAATAATATTTAATTTTATTTTTGATTTATTCGATTGACTTAATTTTCGAATTGAGTATCTTTTGGATTTATTAAAAATAAATAGATTTAAATATTTGGATTAATATTCTCGTCACATGGAGCATTCAAGAACGAAGACTGAAGACTAGAAGAAGCATACGGAGATGGAATAAAGCCATGATAGTCGGAAAATAATTTTTCTAGCTTATTTTGACTATGTGCTATGTGCTTTATTACTTGTATGCATGCTTATGTGTTTAATTATGCATTAGATAGCGTATCCCTTTGTTATAAAAAGCTAAGTGGGAGAGGGGATGGAAACATTCCCATGGTCTCCATTGCTGTTCTCTTGGTGACTCTTATGGACTTTTGAAGTTCGTATAGATGTGTCATTGTAGGAGAATTCTTGTAATTCCTTTTACAAGAAACATTGATTAAGTTTATCAAACAATGCCTAATTTGTCTTTCTGAAACTGACTTCAAGTCGACTCATTCTCACCCCGGGGAGTGGAATGGAGCCAGAGCCACTTGGTCACGTGGATGACACAAATTAGAGACATTCGTACCATCCTTTTAAGGTGGATCGATTGTCTGCTCGGCTCCCTCATCTAATGAGAGATAGGGTTGTTCGCATGGTGAATCACTGGTTAGAAACTTCGAGTTTCACTTATGATTCTCCGCGTCTTGATCTACGAAATCGAATGCTTCAAGTAATTGGATGTCAATTGTATAAATCTTTTGGTGTAGTAAACGTCCACACTATCGTGGCTTGCTGCATTGAATGGGATTTTAGAACGATTGATGTAGACAGTTATAGAAGAAAGTGAAGGATCGCGTGTTAACGTAAACGTCCACACTATCGTGGCTTGCGGTGATATGCGAGTCCCAAAATTCTTCTTAGATACTGAGTAATGGTTTACACTTAGGTACTCTCTATAGTATTCTTCCCATCGAAGTAACGCTATAGTGATGTACGACCGAAGCAAATCTAATTGCTAAATCATTTGGGTGGGTAAACGTCCACACTATCGTGGCTTGCCTTATCTGATGGGATTTTAGATGTAATTAGTGATTTAATGATATTATTAAGGGGAGATAATATCGGATATTAAATTAATTGTTTGTTTAAATGTGCTTATAGGTTTAGAGAATAGCTATGAACCCACTTTCTATGATACTCAAGGAGCATAAGCTCACTGGCCCCAATTACATTGATTGGAAGAGAAATTTAGACATTGTCCTGACTTCGGAGGAGTACAAGTTTGTACTTCATGAAGTGTGCCCTGCTGAGCCCACGGCTGCCTCAACTGATGAGGAAAAACTGGAATATCGGAAGTGGAAAAAGGCTGATGAAATGGCTAGGTGTTATATTTTGGCTTCCATGTCGAATGTACTCCAAACCCAACATGAGTCGATGGACACTGCCTATGATATGATGTTTAACCTCAAGGAGATGTTTGGGGAGCAAGATCGTGCGGCGAGGCAAGAAGCCATGAGAGTCCTCATGACAACTACTCAGTCTGAAGGAACGCCCGTTGGGGAGCACGTTCTTAAGATGATTAGTCTGTTGAATGAGCTTGAGATCCTAGGAGCTTCTATTGATGGGGAGACGCAAGTCGACATCATACTCCAGTCTCTGACCCCTAGTTTTGAGCAGTTTCGTATGAGCTATAATATGGGTAAACTATCTTATACTCTTGCGCAACTCCTGACTGAACTGAAGGCGGCAGAGGGGATCTACAAGAAGGGCAAGTCTCAAGCGCTTGTAGCTACCAAGTCCAAAGGCTTTAAGCCTGGTGGAGGTAGGGGCAAGAGGAGGAGGCAAGCCGGGAAACCCAGTGGTGTCAAGAAGACTGTACCACGAGTGGGGGCTGCAAAGCCAAGGGGCAAGTGCTTCCGATGCAACAAGTCTGGACACTGGAAGTCTGAATGTCCTCTCAGAGGTACGAATTTTTCTTTAGTCGTAAAAACATAGTCAGCGGTATTATCTACCAGAATTCTGGTGTGTAGATATGGAACCACTGACGGTATGTGCATTTTGAATGCAGGGGTTCCAGAAAACCCGGCGACTTAGAGAAGGAGAGTTCGAGTCTACACGGGCAAAAGCTGTAGAGGAGGCAGCTGTTGCGGTGGAAGACATTTATCTACTTTAGTAGTTAAATAGGATTTCATTTCAAGATTATTGCATTATGTACCCTTTATTTTAGAAAGAACATTTTGTTCTGGATTTCTATTATTTATGAATGGATATTTTATTTCTTTAATCATTGGATGATTTTGATAAGAAATGATGGCATTATCTATTCTGGTACATTAAATAGCAATATATGAATGATAGATCCTAAGTCTACCACGATGCAACGAACCGTTCTATAACTTGTTTTACTTGATTAGATATATTTCTTTATTAAATCATTATACTTGTGAATTCTTGTACTTAGTAGTATTTTCAAATAAGATTCAAAAGGTCGAAATTGATTTGATCAATTATAGTTGAAGGAATGGACCTTCCGACCTAAGAATTGAATTTGGAGGATAATACATCTAAGCGAACCTTTCTTCATAAAGGATAGAATTCGGACTAGTATTAGAAATGATTGGATATGCACACATGTGTGAATTAGAAAGGCATGAGTAGTTCTTTCAAGAATACTCAATAATGGATTAGAGTACTTAAATGTGCCATAAAAGCAAAGTGTTTTGACTAGTCAATGGACGCAAAGCCATTATGGGGAACCATTAAAGTATATCCATTAAAAGCCTGCGACTCGGTCGCGGAGGCCATCGCCTATCTAAATAACACATAGCATAATCAAAGATTGGGATTCAATCCCAAAGGTCCGCGCCATACACTCACGTGTAGAGGTGGTACGATGAAAATAAGAAATGGAAATCTAAAAGTAAAAGAGAACAAGTTGTTCGGAACTACCTATGTTCGATGGATGTTTCTAGAGACAATAGCACACTCTGTGTAATTGTAGAAAATCCTAGATGAACGAAGTGTTGTGTGTTCTATAGTACTATGAGCCAGAAGAACTTTCGTTCGGTTCGTAGAGGAAGACTATTAGATGAACCACAAAGCCTGAACTGAATTAATACCTTAGAATGAGAAAAAGGACAAAAGACTGAGAACCAGCCAAACCGAGTAGAAGTACACCACACACTGCACCTATTGTTATTACTGTTATACACCGGGGCGCCATTGCAGTGGGAGGTTGTTGAACAACCGGAGATATTCATAAACATGAAATCGATCCCTAGCTCTGCATAAGGGCAGTACTGAATCGTGGAACTTGCGAATTGATGAGATAATCCATTCGATGGATTCATCAAAAGGCAGAGACGATAGGTGTATTGGAGACGTAATGGAAACAAGGTGGTGTTTCTCGGAATTTTACGTAGATAATGTTTTATCATTGGGAACAATGTAAAGATATTATCAGGCATAAAATAGTGGTTGTCTAAATGAATCGGGATATAAGATTAAGTAGAAGTTAGAGCATGTTCTTGAGATCTTATGATCTAGGGATAAGAACATTGTACTTCTCCTAGATATCTTATACGATTATGGTTTGCTTTAAACATGCATAATTCTGAGAAAGGTTATTGCCCTTCAGAGACAGAATATGTATATCTATCTAAGGTCATGTGTTTCGAACACATTAAGGAGATAGATGATACTAAGCAGTTTCCTACACCTCGTGTGGAAAGCTTAAATGCAATGTTAGAAAAACAAGAACCTGATATCAACTATGCGGTTAGCGTAGTGGGAGGATATCAAAGTAATCTGGATAAGAGATATTCGAATGCTGTAAGAGTACTTGGATGTACTGGATTACTAAGCAATGCGAAATCTTCTTAGATTACGTATTCTCAGATTTCAAATCAGAGAAGGACCAGTGTAAGTCGATATCAGGCTATGTGTTCACTTTTGGAAAAGGTGGAACCTTTAATATGAAAAGAGTGATAAGCAGGATGCTTCTCAGGCTCTCTCATAACCGAATAGCAGCCTCAGAGGCAGCGGAAGTTTTTGGTTAGGTTCCGGGATAACCTCTAAGACTTGGAAATGACTCTTAGTTTATCAAAGGCTATTTTATAGCGGTGCGTGATAAACTGGAAGAAGTCATAAGTCTAAAAGTGATGATAACACATAGTGCAAGTACCACCTGATACGAGTCATCGTCAGAGAGACGACGTAGTAGTCACCAAGATAACTTCAGAGCGGCAACCTAGAATGCTCATTCACATAGTACTTCTCGGAAGTACACTTTAAGCACGTGATGAGTATGGGAACCGGGAGTTTGGAGGAAATGACTAGACCTTAGTACAAGTGGGAGATTGTTGGAGTTGTGTACTTAATGTCTAGATTTAAGTAACGGTAAACTCCCGATCATAGCATTTAATTTATTATATTAACGAACAATTGTTTTGCGTTTAATTATTATTAATTAAATATATGCAAAATATAGTCCTGGATTTTATACGTTGTAGTTAGTATGGTGCAAGCATGGGCGCACAGAAGATCATACTATCGGTTACTCGTATTTAATCAAACAGTTGCCCACGACCTAGATGGACACGGACCAATCCATCGGTATAGTCGTTGTGTGAGAGAGAAAATAATTTATCTTAATTATTTTATCACACTTGTACACTTGGTGTATTGAGCGGATCGTTGAGATTCATCGATTAGGATTGCCGGCGATAATCGATTCGAGTCTCAGTGTATTTTATTCTTAATCCCTGATATTATTGCGGGTGTGTATATTTAATATAAGTAACCTTGATTTACCAAAGGAATTAACCGATTTAATTATTGGGTTAATTTCCGGTTAAGTTGGGTCACTATATTTTATATATGGCATGCCGTGAATAATTGACCGGACAGTGTATCCCGTAAGGGTTGATAATATCCCCGAGATGAGTTCATAAGGAATTATTGTGTAAACCTCATGAGTGGATTCGTTCCGCACAATAATTAAGGTTGAATGGTACTAGTCTCGGATTAAAGAGATGAATAAAAATTAATTAGCAATAAATTAATTTTATTCATGGATATTTAAATCTTAAATACACGGAATAAATAAATACTACCGGAGAAATATTATTTGATATAATATGGTTTAATATTGGGAGTGCAATTAATTTATATAGTGGAAAATAAATTAATTAATATTGATAAGGATTAATGGACTTGAGCATTGGGCTCAATTTAATCTTCAATATTGGAAGCCCAATATTCCACCTCCTTTAGATCCCCTACGTAGCCTATAAAAGCACTACATGGCCTTCATAAATCATAAGACAAGATTATCACACTTGATATTCTAGAGAGTTGAAGGAGATCCATAGGAGTTCGATAGATCGTCGCCCACCCGACGTTCGAACGAAGTGCAAGGAATACGTGGGAAGATCCAAGGGTTTTCAACTTGATTTCGTTTCTCCGCACAACGAATCAAAAGGTACAATCACAAACTCCTTCGTGTGAATTTATGTGATTTAATTGTGATACGTACATGAACACAAGATCCGGGAAAAACGACGAACTTCGGGGATGGGGATTCGAGATCCCCGGCGAACGTTCGAAGGACCCTCGGCTGGGAGCCGAGGGGTGCGATCGAACCTAGGGTTCGATCGCGGCGATCCGCGCGAAGGGACCCCGGCTGGACGCCGGGGCGTGCGATCGAGCTGGGCTCGATCGCGGGGGCGAGCCGCGGCTGGTGCCGCGGTGGTCAGCTGGGCTGACCGCCCCTCCCGACGGCGTGGGCGGTGAAGTCGCCGGACTCACCGCCCCGGGGCTGCCGGAGCAGCCCCATGCGATCGACGATCGATCGCGAGCCCCGATGGGGGCTCGGCTAGGGTTTAGCCGCGGGTTCATCCCGCGGCGATGCTCGGGTCGAGCCCGGCTCCGTTTGTGTGGTTCGCGTTCGTGGATCCGACTCGCGGGAGAAAATCGGCTGGGGGCGGGCTGCGTGTCTTCGGGCGCGTAGTCTCCAAAGGTCGGACTCCTGCGGATGAGTCGGGGATCCAGTTTCCGGCGACGGGATTTCGTTCGGGGTTATCGGTTCCGCAATTTTTGATACCCCGGGACATCGAAACCCAGCATATAACTCATACGAAACTGCTCAAACTTAGGGGTCAGAGACTGGAGTATGATGTCGACTTGCGTCTCATCATCAATGGATGCTCCTAGGACCTCAAGTTCATTCAACAAACTCATCATCTTAAGAACGTGCTCCCCAACGGGCGTTCCTTCAGACTGAGTAGTCGACATAAGGACTCTCATGGCTTCTTGCCTCGCCGCACGATCCTGCTCCCCAAACATCTCCTTGAGGTTAGTCATCATATCCCGGGCAGTGTCCATCGGCTCATGTTGGGTTTGGAGTACATTTGACATGGAAGCCAAAATGTAACACCTAGCCATTTCATCAGCCTTTTTCCACTTCCGATATGTTGCCTTTTCCTCATCAGTTGAGGCAGCCGTGGGCTCAGCGGGGCATTTATCAGAGAGTACAAACTTGTACTCTTCAGCAGTCAGGACAATGTCCAAATTTCTCTTCCAATCAATATAATTGGGACCAGTGAGTTTATGTTCCTTGAGTATCACAGAAAGTGGATTCATAGCTATTCTCTAAACCTATAAGCACATGTAAACAAACAATCAATTTAATATCCGATGTTATCTCCCTCAAATAACATCATTAAATTACTAATTGCGTCTAAAATCCCATCAGGTAAAGCAAGCCACGTGGTGTGGACGTTTACCCACCCAAATGATTTAGCAATTAGTTTTTCTTCGGTCATACATCAATCATAGCGTAACTTCGTGGGGAAGAATACTATGACGCGTATCTAAGTGTAAACCATCACTCAGCACTAAAGTAGATCGCTTGGAATTGCTACGTCACCGCAAGCCACGTGGTGTGGACGTTTACGACAATTTCACAACTCTTCACAATTACTTATAACTGTCTACATCAATTAATCCAAAACCCGTCGGCATAGCAAGCCACGTGGTGTGGACGTTTACTACACCAAGAGATCTTTATAATTGACTCCCAATTACAAGATCCATTCGATTTCGTAAATCAAGACTCGGAGAATCATAAGTGAAACTCGAAGTTTCTAACCAGTGATTCACCATGCGAGCGACCCTATCTCTCATAAATGAGGGAGCCGAGCAGACAAACGACCCACCTATCAAAGAATGGCACGAAAGTCTCTAATTTGTGTCATCCACATGACCAAGTGGCTCTGGCTCCATTCCACTCCCCGGGGTGAGAATGAGTCGACTTGAAGTCAGTTTCAGAAAGACAAATTAGGCATTGTTTGATAAACTTGATCAATGTTTCTCGTAAGAGGAATTACAAGAATTCTCCTCCAATGACTTGTCTATATGAACTTCAAAAGTCCATAAAAGTCACCAAGAGAACAGTGATGGAGACCATGGGAATGTTTCCATCCCCTCTCCCACTTAGCTTTTTACGATAAAGGGATACGCTATCTAGTGCATAAAATAAACACATATAGCATGCATGAAAGCAATAACGCACATAGGTCACATAGTCAAAATAATGCTAGAGAATTATTTTCCCGACTATCATGGCTTTATCTTCATATGCATTCTCTAGTCTTCAGTCTTCGTTTCTTGAATGCTCCATGTGACGAGAATATTAATTTCCAATATTTAATTCTATTTATTTTCAATTAATCCAAAAGTTACTTAATTCGAAAATTAAGTCAATTGAATATATCAAAAATAAAATTAAATATTATTAATATTTTTATTTATTTATTTTCCTCTCTAGTTCTCATTAAATCTTTAGAATAATCTATCCAAATAAAATTTGGAATATTCTAGAAAACATCTATAATAGAACAAGGAAATAAAATAAATAGGGACTTACTACTTTCCAAATTTATTTTTATTCCTAATCCATGAATATTCCCATGAGTAGGAATAATCAAATAGGAAAAATAAATTTAGTACTAAATTAATTAAATTTCTAATCTATGATTAATTCCATGAAGGAAATAAATCAATAGAAATAAAATTAATTTAAATTAATTCTTTTCCTAATCCATGAGATTTTCCTAAAAGGAAAGTACTCAAATAGGAAACCCGAATTAATTGGGAAAGTAGATCTTGGTAGGAATAGTATGAGATTGGGAGATCCCATGCCATCCCCACCGTCGACCTCCACCGCCCGGGACAACCACCGCCGCCGCCCCCAGCCCACGCGCCACCACCACCGGTGGCCGGCGTGGCCGGAAGCCCTAGCGGGCAGCCCCTTTGATGGGGTCGATCGATCCTCATGGGGATCGATCATGGGGATGATCGATTCCCCGGATTTTTCGTCCTCTTCGTCTTCGTCACACGTCTTCGTCTTCCGGCAATCGTCTCATCATCGAACCAACGCAAAATAATTTACAAAAATTAAATTACAATTCCGGTATCGATTCTATACATGAAATCGACCCTATACATTTTCCGGAAAAAAAAGTACGTAATAATAAATCCTAAATTCGGTCAACCCCCGAATTTTTACTATTACAACATTCAACCACACAAAAACGAATCTCGACATGTCCGAGAGTTTAATAATCATGATAATTAATTAAAAAACAATTAATTAAATCCAACCATGATAGCCGGAAATCCTGCAAGGTAGAACAATAATCGAATATGTACATGAACACGAAACCAAACGCTCTGATACCAATTGCTGGGATTCGATGTCCCGGGCTATCAAAATTGCGGAACCGATAACCCGACCGAAAACCCGTCGCCGGAAAACCGCACGAACACCAACTCATCCGCAGGAGTCCGACCTTTGGAGACTACGCGCCCGAAGACACGCAGCCCGCCCCCAGCCGATTTTCTCCCACGAGTCGGATCCACTAACGCGAACACCATGCGAAGAACCGGGCTCGACGAGAGCATCACCGCGGGATGAACCCGCGGCTAAACCCTAGCCGAACCCCATCGCGGATGGGGTTCGCGATCGCCGTGCATGGCGATCGCCGGGGATGCGCGGCATCCCCGTGGGGCTGTTCGGAACAGCCCCCTGGCGGTGAGTCCGGCGACTCACCGCCGCCATCCGACGGGAGGAGGGGCGCCCAGTCGAGGCACCAGCCCTCGACAGCCCCGCGATCGAGCTAGGGCTCGATCGCTCCAGCCGCGGCATCCAGCCGCGGCTGCCCCCCCCCCCCCCCCCCCCCCCCCCCCCGCTGCGTACGCCGCCGTCGAAGGGGTGGCTGGGGTCCGCCACGGCACCAGCCCGTGGCACCCCAGCGATCGACCTAGGTCGATCGCGTACCCCGGCGTCCAGCCGGGGCTCCCCTTGCGGCGCGCGGTACCGGCGGTCGAACCCTAGGGTTCGGCCGCCCCTCTCGATTCCGACGGGGATCGAGCGATCCCCGTATCCCGGTTTCGACGCTTTCCCGGATCGTCTTGTTCATGTACACATCACGATTAAACGATACAATTAATCAAGAAGGGGGTTTCTCGATTATACCTTCGAATCGTTGTACGGAGAAACGAATTCGGTTGATGACCTTGTGACCTTCCCGCGTATTCCTTGCACCTCGTCCGAACGTCGTGTGGGCGACGATCTATCGAACTCTATGGATCCTCCTCACTCTCAAGATTTTATGATTGGCGTAGGTCAATTAATTCTCTCCTTGAAAATGAAGACCATGTAGTGCTTATATAGGCTACGTAGCGGATCATAAGGAGAATAAATATTGGGCTTCAATATTGAAAATTAAATTGGGTCCAACCCAAATCCATTAATTCTTATCAATATTAATTTTATTTATTTTCCACTATATAAATAAAATTGCACTCCCAATATTATTCCATATTATATCAAATAATATTTCTCCATCTTAGTATTATTTATTCCGTGTATTTAAGATTTAAATATCCATGAATAAATTTATTTATTGCTCAATAAATAATATTCATATCTTATATCCGAGACTAGTACCGTTCAACCTTTATTATTGTGCGGAACGAATCCACTCATGAGGTTTACACAATAATTCCTTATGAACTCATCTCGGGGATATTATCAACCCTTCCGGGATACACTTTCCCGTCAAGTATTCACGGCATGTCATATATAAAATATAGCGACCCAACTTTACCGGTAATTAACCCAGTAAATAAACCGGTTAATTCCTTTGGAAAATCAAAACCTCTAGTATTAAATATACACACCCGCAATAATATCGGGGATTAAGAATAAAATACTCTGAGATTTAAATTGATTATCCAAGGCAATCCTAATCAATAAATCTCAAGCTGATCCGCCCAATACACCAAGTGTACAAGTGTGATAAAATAATTAAGATAAATTATTTTCTCTCTCACACAACGACTATACCGATGGATTGGTCCGTGTCCATCTAGGTCGTGAGCAACTGTTCGATTAAATACGAGCAACTGATAGTATGATCTTCTGTGTGCCCATGCCCCACCATACTAACTATAACGTATAAAATCCAGGACTATATTTTGCGTAAATTAATTAATAATAATTAATAGCAAATAATTGTTTATTAATTAAATAGGTTAAATGCCATGACCGGGAGTTTACCGGTACTTAAATCTAGACATTAAGTACACAACTCCAACACATTGCATCTACAAAACTCTCTACACTCGAAGTGTAGGAAACTGCTTTGTCTATATCTATCTCCTTTATGCGTTCGAAACACATACCTTTAGATAGATGTATTCTGTTCCCGAAAGGCAATAACCTTTCTCAGAATTGTGCATGTTTAAAACAAACCATAATCGTATAAGATATTTTAAGAGAAGTACAAATGTTCTTATCTAGAGATCAAAAGATTTCTAAGAACATGATCCAACTTCATCTTAATCTTATATCTCGATTTATTCAGACAACCTCTATTTTATGTCTGACAACACTTTTACATTGTTGCCAACGATGAAGTGTTATCTACACAAAATTCCGAGAAACACCACCTTGTTTCCATTACGTCTCTAACACACCTCTCCTTGCCTTTATTCGCAAGTTCCACAGCTTTGTGATAATCCATAAATGGATTCATTAAGCTTGTACCTCTAAATGATCTTGCCTCTTGACAATAATAATTATTGCTATCCAAGTAGTCACATTTAGATTAGTACTGCCCCCTATGCAGAACTAGGGATCGATATCATGTCTACTAGATCCAGAGTTCAAAACTCCTCCAGTCTTATGAACATCTCTGGTTGCTTAACAACCTCCCACTGCAACGGCGTTCCGGTGTATAACAGTAATAACATTAGGTGCAGTCAGTGGTGTACTACTACTCGGTTAGGCTGGTTCTCAGTCTTTCCCTTTCCTCCTTTTAAAGTACTTTGTCAGTTAGGGCATTGCAGTTCATCTAATAGTCTTCCTCTAAGAACCGGGCGAGGACACCCCTCTGGTTCGTAGTACTATTGAACATACAATTACTTGTTCTTCTAGGATATTCTACAACCATATAGAATGTGCCGTTGTATTCAGAAATATCCATAGAACATAGGTAGTTCCGAACAAACTTGTCCCTTTACTTTTAGAATTCCATTTCTTATTCCTGACACACCATGTCTACACATTAGTGTATGGTGCAGTCGTTTGAGACTTAGTCTCAATCTTTGATTTATGCCATGTGTTATTCAGATAGGTGATAGCCTCCGCGAACAAGTCGCAGGCTTCTAATGGATATACTTTGAAGGTTCCCCATAATTGCTTTGTGTTGAAAAACACTTCGCTTTTATGGCACATCAAGTATTCTAATCCATCTTCGAGTATTCTTGAAAGAACAACTCGTACCTCTCTAATTACACATGTCACCGCATTAATCATAAATCATTTTTCAATACTTGTCCGAACTCCATCCTTTATCCAGAAAGGTTAACTTAGTTGTATCATCTTTCAAGATCGATTCTTAGGTCGGGAGGTCCATTCCTCCAACTATAATTGATCAAATCAATTTCGACCTTTTGAATCCCTTTTGAATAGATACTACCAATTTGAAGAATTCACAAGTATAATGATTGATAAGAGAAATACATCTAATAAGTAAAACAAGTTATACATAACAATTTGTTGCATCGTGGTAGACTAAGGATTCATCATTCATATATTGCTATCCAATGTACCAGAATAGATAACATCATTATTTCTTATCTAAATCACTCAATGATTAAAGAAATAAATATCCATTCATTAATAAAGAAAACCAGAACAAAAGTTCTTTTTCAAAATAAGGGGTACATAAAGCAATAACTTAAAATGAAATCCTAAAACAGATAAATGTCTTCCACTGCAACCGCTGCTACCCCAACAGCTTCGCCCATGTAGACTCGAACTCTTCTTCTCTAAGTCGCTGGGTTTTCTGGAACCCCTGCATTTAAAACAATGCACATACCGTCAGTGGTTCCATATCTACACACCAGAATTCTGGTAGATAATACCGCTGACTATGTTTTTACGACTAAAGAAAAATTCGTACCTCTGAGAGGACATTCAGACTTCCAGTGTCCAGACTTGTTGCATCGGAAGCACTTGCCCCTTGGCTTACTAGCCCCCACTCGTGGTCCATTCCTCTTGGCACCACTGGGTTTCATGGCTTGCTTCCTTTTCTTGCCCCTACCTCCAATAGCTTTCAAGCTTTTGGACTTGGTAGCCACAAGCGCTTGAGACTTGCCCTTCTTGTAGATCCCCTCTGCCGCCTTCAGTTCAGTCAGGAGTTGCGCAAGAGTATAAGATAGTTTACCCATATTATAGCTCATACGAAACTGCTCAAACTTAGGGGTCAGAGACTGGAGTATGATGTCGACTTGCGTCTCATCATCAATGGAAGCTCCTAGGACCTCAAGTTCATTCAACAAACTCATCATCTTGAGAACGTGCTCCCCAACGGGCGTTCCTTCAGACTGAGTAGTCGACATGAGGACTCTCATGGCTTCTTGCCTTGCCGCACGATCCTGCTCCCCAAACATCTCCTTGAGGTTAGTCATCATATCCTGGGCAGTGTCCATCGGCTCATGTTGGGTTTGGAGTACATTTGACATGGAAGCCAAAATATAGCACCTAGCCATTTCATCAGCCTTTTTCCACTTCCGATATGTTGCCTTTTCCTCATCAGTTGAGGCAGCCGTGGGCTCAGCAGGGCATTTATCAGAGAGTACAAACTTGTACTCTTCAGCAGTCAGGACAATGTCCAAATTTCTCTTCCAATCAATGTAATTGGGACCAGTGAGTTTATGTTCCTTGAGTATCATAGAAAGTGGATTCATAGCTATCCTCTAAACCTATAAGCACATGTAAACAAACAATCAATTTAATGTCCGACATTATCTCCCTTAAATAATATCATTAAATTACTAATTGCGTCTAAAATCCCATCAGGTAAGGCAAGCCACGTGGTGTGGACGTTTACCCACCCAAATGATTTAGCAATTAGATTTTCTTTGGTCATACATCGATTATAGCGTAAATTCGTGGGGAAGAATACTATAACGCGTATCTAAGTGTAAACCATCACTCAGCACTAAAGTACATCGCTTGGAATTGCTACGTCACCGCAAGCCACGTGGTGTGGACGTTTACGACAATTTCACAACTCTTCACAATCACTTATAACTGTCTACATCAATTAATCCAAAATCCGTTAGCATAGCAAGCCACGTGGTGTGGACGTTTACTACACCAAGAGATTTTTATAATTGACTCCCAATTACAAGATCCATTCGATTTCGTAGATCAAGACTCGGAGAATCATAAGTGAAACTCGAAGTTTCTAACCAGTGATTCGCCATGCGAGCGACCCTATCTCTCATAAATGAGGGAGCCGAGCAGACAATCGACCCACCTATCAAAGAATGGTACGAAGGTCTCTAATTTGTGTCATTCACATGACCAAGTGGCTTTGGCTCCATTCCACTCCCCGGGGTGAGAATGAGTCGACTTGAAGTCAGTTTCAGAAAGACAAATTAGGCATTGTTCTATAAACTTGATCAATGTTTCTTGTAAAAGGAATTACAAGAATTCTCCTCCAATGACTTGTCTATATGAACTTCGAGAGTCCATAAAAGTCATCAAGAGAACAGTGATGGAGACCATGGGAATGTTTCCATCCCCTCTCCCACTTAGCTTTTTACGATAAAGGGATACGCTATCTAGTGCATAAAATAAACACATATAGCATGCATATAAGCAATAAAGCACATAGTATCACATAGTCAAAAATAATGCTAGAAAATTATTTTCCCGACTATCATGGCTTTATCTTCATATGCATCTTCTAGTCTTCAGTCTTCGTTTCTTGAATGCTCCATGTGACGAGAATATTAATTTCCAATATTTAAATCTATCTATTTTCAATTAATCCAAAAGTTACTTAATTCGAAAATTAAGTCAATTGAATATATCAAAAATAAAATTAAATATTATTAATATTTTTATTTATTTTTATTTTCCTTTTCCATTCCATTAAATCTCTAGAATAATCTATCCAAGATACTCTTGGAATATTCTAGATGATATCTATAATGAAATAAGGGAAATAAAATAATTTAGGACTCATATACTTTTCAAATTTATTTTATTCCTAATCCATGAATATTCCCATGAGTAGAAATAATCAAATAGAAAAATAAATTTAATACTAAATTAATTCTTTTCCTATTCCATGAAAATTCCATAAAAGAAATAATCAAAATAGGAAAACCGAATTAAAATAGGAAAGTAAATTTCCGGACGGGGATAGCATGGGGTGGGAGTCCCCACGCCACCCTCGACCCACGCCTTGGAGGTGGCCGGCCACCATCGCCGGCGGCTCCTCCATGTGAGGGTCGATCGATCCTCATGGATCGACCATGGGGATGGTCGATCCGAGCCCTAGTCCCCTCTCGTCATCTCGTCTTCTCCGGCGGTCTCGATTCATCGATCCAATCGCAAAATAAATTACAATAATCTAAATTACAATTCCGGTATCGATTCTATACATGAAATCGACCCTATACATTTTCCGGAAAATAAAGAACGTAATAATAAATCCTAAATTCGGTCAACCCCCGAATTTTTACTATTACAAACATTCAACCACACAAAAACGAATCTCGACATGTCCGAGAGTTTAATCATGATAATTAATTAAAGAAAACAATAATTAAATCCAACCATGATAGCCGGAAATCCTGCAAGGTAGAACAATAATCGAACATATACATGAATACCAATTGCTGGGATTCGATGTCCCGGGCTATCAAAAAATTGCGGAACCGATAACCCGACCGAAAACCCGTCGCCGGAAATCGCACGAACACCGACTCATCCGCCGGAGTCCGACCTTTGGAGACTACGCGTCCGAAGACACGCAGCCCGCCCCCAGCCGAAACCCCCGCGAGTCGGAAACTACGAACGCGAACCACACGCGAAGAACCGGGCTCGACGAGAGCGTCGCCGCGGGATGAACCCGCGGCTAAACCCTAGCCGAACCCCATCGCGGCTGGGGTTCGCGATCGCCGTTCATGGCGATCGCTGGGGCTGCCCAGCAGCCCCCGGTGGTGAGTCCGGCGACTCACCACCTTCGCCGGAGGAGGACGGTCAGCCCCAGGCTGACCCGCCGCGGCATCAGCCGCGGCATTCCCTCGCGATCGACCACGCGGTCGATCGCTCGCCCCGGCTTCAGCCGGGGCTCCTCCCTTGCGCACGCCGCCGTCGAGGGCGGCTGGGGTCCGCCACGGCACCAGCCCGTGGCACCCCAGCGATCGACCGAAGTCGATCGCATGCCCCGGCGTCCAGCCGGGGCTTCGCCCCTCGTCGCGCGCGCCGGGCGGTCGAGCCCTAGGGTTTCGACCGCCCCCTTCGATCTTCGCCGGGGATCTCGAATCCCCGTCCGCGATGATCGTCGTTTTCCCGGATCGTGCGTTCATGTATATATTACAATTAACGAACACATAAATCATAAAAGGGGGTTTATGATTTTACCTTCGATTCGTTGTACGGAGAAACGAAATCGATTGACGACCTTGCGATCTTCCTACGTATTCCTCGCACCTCGTCCGAACGTCGTGTGGGCGACGATCTATCGAACTCCTATGGATCTCCTTCACTCTCCAAGAATTTATGATTGGCGTAGGTTAAAATCAAGTTATTGTTATGAAAAGTGAAGACCATGTAGTGCTTATATAGGCTACGTAGGGGATCATAAGGAGATTAAATATTGGGCTTCTAATATTGAAGATTAAATTGGGTCCAACCCAAATCCATTAATCCTTATAATATTAATTTTATTTATTTTCCACTATATAAATAAAATTGCACTCCCAATATTTATCCATATTATATCAAATAATATTTCTCCGGTTAGTATTATTTATTCCGTGTATTTAAGATTTAAATATCCATGAATAAATTTATTTATTGCTCAATAAATAATATTCATCTCTTATATCCGAGACTAGTACCGTTCAACCTTTATTATTGTGCGGAACGAATCCACTCATGAGGTTTACACAATAATTCCTTATGAACTCATCTCGGGGATATTATCAACCCTTCCGGGATACACTTTCCCGTCAAGTATTCACGGCATGTCATATATAAAATATAGCGACCCAATTTTACCGGTAATTAACCCAATAATTAAATCGGTTAATTCCTTTGGAAAATCAAAGTCTCTAATATTAAATATACACACCCGCAATAATATCGGGGATTAAGAATAAAATACTCTGAGATTTAAATTGATTATCCAAGGCAATCCTAATCAATAAATCTCAAGCGATCCGCCCAATACACCAGGTGTACAAGTGTGATAAAATAATTAAGATAAATTATTTTCTCTCTCACACAACGACTATACCGATGGATTGGTCCGTGTCCATCTAGGTCGTGAGCAACTGTTCGATTAAATACGAGTAACCGATACTATGATCTTCTGTGTGCCCATGCACACCATACTAACTACAACGTATAAAATCCAGGACTATATTTTGCATAATTAATTAATAATAATTAAATGCAAATAATTGTTCATTAATTAAATAGGTAAAATGCTATGACCGGGAGTTTACCGATACTTAAATCTAGACATTAAGTACACAACTCCAACAGACGTGGGCTGGTGCCGCGGGCTGGTGCCGCGGCTGTCCGCTGGGCGGACGCCCCTCCTCCACGGCGGTGGCGGTGAGTCGGCGGACTCACCGCCGGGGGCTGCTACGAGCAGCCCGCGGGGATGCGCGTGCATCCCCGGCGATCGTATTCGATCGCGAGCCCCCTCGCGGGGCTCGGCTGGACATGCCGCGGGTTTATCCCGCGGCGGTGGTTGTTCGGTCGGGCCCGGCTCGCGCGGTGGTTCGCGGTTGTTCTCTGGCGAAGGGATTTTGATCAGGGTCGTGTATTCCGCAATTCCGACGACCCCGGGATATCGATTTCCAACAATTGGTATCAGAGCGAGGTTCTAGTTCATGTGTATATGCGATAAATTGTTCTACCTTGCAGGGTTTCCGACTATTATGGCTAGATATAATTTTTCCGTTAATTATTGTCATAATATGTTTTTGATTAAACTCTCGGACATGTCGAGATTCGTTTTATGTGTGGTGAATGCTTGTAATAGTAAAAATTCGGGGGTTGACCGAATTTAGGTTTTATTATTACGTTCTATTTTTCCGGAAAATGTATAGGGTCGATTTCATGTATAAAATCGATACCGGATAATGTAATTTTAATTCTTGTAATTTTATTTACATTGGATGGATGCCGAAACGACCGCCGGAAGACGAAGAAGTGTGACGAAGAAGACGAAGGACCATAGGGCCAATCATCGCCATGATCGACCCTACGATCGATCAAGTGGGAGGGGCGACGCGCCCCTCGGCCGTGGGCTGCCGCCGGTGGGTGGTGGCTGGCCGGCTGGGGTGGTGGCGGCGGGTCCTTCCCTTGGTGATCGATCGATGGTGGTGGGGGTGGTGCGGGGACTCCCAACCCGCGCTACTCCTACCATAATCCGACTTTCCTATTTTAATTCGGTTTTCCTATTTGATTATTTCTTTTATGGAATATTCATGGAATAGGAAAAGAATTAATTTAGTATTAAATTTATTTCCTTATTGATTATTCCTATTATAGGAATTTTCATGGATTAGGAAGAGAATAAATTTAGAATTAATTTATTTTTTCCTATTTTATTATTCCTTTATGGAATTTTAAATGGATTAGGAAAATAATTAATTTGGAAAGTTTTAAAGTCCTTAATTAATTTTTCCTATTTAATTATTCCTTTATGGAATTTTTAATAGATTAGGAAAGGAATTAATTTGGAAGGATTAGGAGTCCTAATTTATTCTATTTCCTTATTCTATTATAGAAGTCTTCTAGAATGTTCCAAGTTTGACTTGGATAGGATTCTAAAGATTTAATAGAATTAGAAAAGGAAAATAAATAAAAATATTAATAATATTTAATTTTATTTTTGATATATTCGATTGACTTAATTTTCGAATTAAGTAACTTTTGGATAAATTAAAAATAAATAGATTTAAATATTGGGATTAATATTCTCGTCACATGGAGCATTCAAGAACGAAGACTGAAGACTAGAAGATGCGTACGGAGATGCAATAAAGCCATGATAGAAGGAAAATAATATTCTAGTATTATTTTGATTATGTGATAATATTCTATGTGCTTTATTTCATGTATGCATGCTTATGTGTATTTAATTATGCATTAGATAGCGTATCCCTTTATTGTAAAAAGCTAAGTGGGAGAGGGTATGGAAACATACCCATGGTCTCCATTGCTGCTCTCTTGGTGGCTTTTATAAACTTTTGAAGTTTATATAGATAAGTCATTGGAGGAGAGTTCTTGTAATTCCTCTTACGAGAAACATTGATTAAGTTTATAAAACAATGCCTAATTTGTCTTTCCAAAGCTGATTTCAAGTCGACTCATTCTCACCCCGGGGAGTGGAATGGAGCCAAAGCCACTTGGTCATGTGGAGGACACAAATTAGAGACCTTCGTACCATTCTTTTATAGATGGATCGATTGTCTGCTCGGCTCCCTCATCTAATGAGAGATAGGGTTGTTCGCATGGTGAATCACTGGTTAGAAACCTCGAGTTTCACTTATGATTCTCCGCGTCCTGATTTACAAAAATCGAATGGATCAAGTAATTGGGAGTCAATTATAAAGATCTTTTGGTGTAGTAAACGTCCACACGAACGTGGCTTGCTATACTGAATGGGATCTTGGAATAATTGATGTAGACAGTTATAGGGAATTGTGAAGGATTGTGAGTTATCGTAAACGTCCACACGAACGTGGCTTGCGGTGACGTAGCAATTCCAAACGATTCACCTTAGTACTAAGTAATGGTTTACACTTAGGTATGCTTTATAGTATTCTTCCCAACGAAGTAACGCTATAATGATGTACGACCGAAGCAAATCTAATTGCTAAATCATTTGGGTGGGTAAACGTCCACACGAACGTGGCTTGCCTTACCTGATGGGATTTTAGATGTGATTAGTGGTTTAATGATATTATTTAAGGGAGATAATATCGGAGATTAAATCGATTGTTTGTTGTTATATGTGCTCATAGATTAGGATATGGCTTTGAACCCACTTTATGTGATACGTAAGGAATTAAACTCACTGGTCCCTGAATGTAATGATTGGAATAGAGATCTAGACATTGCCCGGACTGTTAAAGAGTACAAGTTTGTACTCAATGAGCTTTGTCCTCCCGAGCCTACCAATGTCTTAACTGATGAGGAAAGAACTGATTTTAAGAAGTGGGAAAATGCTTATGCAATGACCACTGATTATATCATGTTCAAACTCAAAGAGATGTTTAGACATGACGTAGTGGCTAGACAAGAGGCGATGAGGATACTCATAAAGGCCAGTCGCTTCGAGGAAACGCTTAAACACGTTTTTGAGATGATTGACCTTTTAGACGAGTTGAGACGGAAATCGCAAGCCCTTGTAGCCAATGCCAAAGGTTTCAAACCTAAAGGCAAGAACGGGGGGAAGGAAAAGCAAGCAAAGAAACCCAGTGGTCATAAGTTACATGAACCACGAGATGGGACGAGAAAGCCATGAGGCAAGAGTTCTCGATGCAAACAGTATGGGTACTGGAAGTCTGATTATCCTCTCAAAGAAAGTACGAAATTTTCTTTAGTCGTAAAACATAGTCAGTGGTATTATCTACCGGAACCTGGTGTGTAGATATGGAACCATTGACGGTATGTGCATTCAAATGCAAGGGTTCCAGGAAACCCGACGACTTAGAAAAGAAGAAATCGTAGTCTACATGGGCAATGCTGTAGAGGAGACAGCAGTTGCAGTGAAGGACATTTTATAGGATTTCATTTTGGGTTATTGCTTTTATGTACCTTTCAAATTAGAAAGAACTTTGTTCTGGATGTCTAATAAATGGATATTTTATTTCTTTTAATCATTTGATGGTTATAAGAAGAAATAATGATATTATCTATTTTGGTACATTAGCTAGCAATATATGAATGATGAATCCTGAGTCCACCACGATGCAACGAACCGTAGGATGAAACTCGTTTTACTAATAAGAGATTTCTTTATCAATTATACTTGTGGATTCTTATGCTGAGTCATGTTTATTCAAATAAGAAGTTCAAAGGTCGAAAATTGATTTTTGATCAATTAAGTTGAAGGAGTGGACCTTCCGACCTAAGAATCTAATTTGGAAGATAATACGACTAAGCAATCCTTTATGGATATAAGATATAAGATCCGGACAAGTATAAGAATTGATTGACTCTGATGTATGCAGACCTATGTCTACTCAGACAATGAGGTACGAGTACTTCATTTGATGATTACTCGAGAAATGGATTAGAATACCCGATGTGCCACAAAAGCAAGTGTTTTGACAAGTCAATGGACACTAAGCAATTGTGGAGAACCATCAAGGTATATCCATTTGTAGCCTGCGATTTGATCGCGGAGGCAAGTACCTGTCTGAGGAATGCATGACATAATAATCAGAGATTGGGATTTGATCCCAAATAACTACACCATACACTGTTGTGTAGAAATGGTGTGTCGTAAACAAGAAATGGAACTCTTATAGAAATAGTAAAAGCATGAGTTATACGGTACTACCTAGGTTCTATGGATATGTCTGGAAACAACGGCGCATTCAAATGCGGTTGTAGAATATCCTAGAAGAACAAAAGATGTGTGTTCAATAGTACTATGAACCAGAAGGACGTTATAAGTTCTAACGCCCGGTTCTTAGAGAAAGACTATTAGATGAACCACAAGCCCAAAGTGACGTAATACTTTGAATGAGAGAAAGGGATAAGGACTGGGAACCAGCCAAACCGAGTAGCGGTACACCACTAACTGCACCTACTGTGTTGGAATTCGATATCCCGGGTTATTTAAATTTGCGGAAACCAATAACCCGAACGAACCCTTCGCCGGAGATCACATGAACGCCGACTCATCCGCCGGAGTCCGGCCTTTGGAGACCACGCGCCCGAAGGCACGCAGCCCGCCCCCAGCCGAACCCCCGCGAGCCGGGGTTCACGATATCGATGGATCGATCGCACGCCGGCGATCGATCGGGGTGGGGCTGCCCAGCAGCCCCCGCGGCGAGTCCGGCGACTCGCCGCCGCCTGGGGTGGCCCGCCTCCAGCTGGGCCGTCGTGCCCAGCAGCTGCCCGTGATCGATCGTTTGATCGAACACGCCCCGGCGTCCATCCGGGGATCGTCCCATACGCCCACCGCCGAAACCCTAGGCGGGCGCACGCCGTGGTCCGGTGGCTTCGCCACCACCACGCGTTCGTCCGTCTATTCCGGGCTTCGATCTTCGGATCTTCGTCCTACGGTATTCTCGATAAATCAAATCAAATAATATCAAGGGTGTTTAGATATTATACCTTCGATTCGTTGTTCGGAGAAACGAAATCAAGATGACCTTTGAATCTTCCCACATATTCCTTGCACTCCGTTCGAACGTCGGGTGGGCGACGATCTATCGAACTCCTTATGGATCTCCTTCACTCTTCAAGACTTTATGATTGGCGTATCTTAGGTTAATGAATTGTGAAGACCATGTAGTGCTTTTATAGGCTACGTAGGGGATCAAAAGGAGATGAAATATTGGGCTCCTAATATTGAAGATTAAATTGGGTCCAACCCAAATCCATTAATCCTTATCAATATTAATTTTATTTATTTTCACTATATAAATAAAATTGCACTCCCAATATTTATCCATATTATATCAAATAATATTTCTCCGGTTAGTATTATTTATTCCGTGTATTTAAGATTTAAATATCCATGAATAAAATTTATTTATTGCTTAATAAATTTATTCATCTCTTATATCCGAGAATAGTACCACTCAACCTTATTTATTATGCGGGAACAAATCCACTCGCGAGGTTTACATAATAAATCCTTATGACCTCATATCGGGGATATTATCTGTTGGAAATCGATATCCCGGGCTATTAAAATTTGCGGAAAATAATAACCCGACCGAAGTCCCTCATCGCCGGAGATCCGAACGCGAACTACCGCACGAGCCGGGGCCCGACCAAGTACCCAGCGAGGCCCGAAGGCCGCGAGCACCCAGCCGAGCCCCCGCACGGGGCTCGCGATCATCTCGCGATGATCGCTGGGGATGCACGAGGCATCCCCGGGGCTGCTCGTAGCAGCCCCGCAGCGGGTTCATGAACCCGCTGCTCGCGGAGGGGTCAGCCCCGTACGCCCGCTACGGGCGAATCCGTAGCACGTACGAGGCAGCTACGGGTGACCCCGTAGCATACCCGCGATCGAGCTCACGGGCTCGATCGCCCCTCGGCTCCAGCCGAGGGCTTCTCCGCGCGACGCCGCCGGTCAAGGGGCTGGGGTTCACCCGCCGTGGCACCAGCCCACGGCGAACCCCGGCGATCGACCCGAGGTCTGTCGGAATTCGCTATCCCGGGTTATCAAAATTGCGGAACCGATAACCCGAACGAACCCTTCGCCGGAGATCGTACGTACACCGGCTCATCCGCCGGAGTCCGGGCTTTGGAGACCACGCACCCGAAGGCACGTAATCCGCCCCCACCCGAAAACCCGCGAGCCGAGGTTCATACAATCGACAACCTCAATCGCCGGAGAAACCACGAGCCCACGCGATCCGGGACCCGACCGAACGCGTCGCGCGCACGAGGCACGCGGACGCCCAGCCGAGTCCCCGCGAAGGGACTCGCGATCGCTCGCAGCGATCGCACGGGATGCCTCGCGGCATCCCCGGGATGCTCGTAGCATCCCCGCAGCGGATCCGGCGATCCGCTGCTCGCGGCTAGGGCTCGCGTCCAGCGAGCCGCTGCGGGAAACCTGCAGCTCGCTACGAGCTGCTACGGGTAAAACCCGTAGCCCTAGCGATCGGCCCCGTAGGGCTCGATCGACCCTCGGCGTCCAGCCGAGGGTTCGCGCGCTCGATCCCCACGAGGGATCCACGAGCCGCCGGCGGTCCGGTGGTCCAACCACCACCGCCCGGCTCGACCCTCGTCCCGGGGTTCGATCCTTGGATCTTTGTTCTACGGTATTCTCGATAAAAACAAATCGAACAATTATCAAGTTAGTTGAGAATTGTACCTACGATTCGTTGTTCGGAGAAACGAAATCGATGACCTCGTGACCTTCCCGTGTATTCCTTGCACTTCGTTCGAACGTCGGGTGGGCGACGAGCTATCGAACTCTATGGATCCTCCTCACTCTTCACGACTTTTTGATTGGCGTATCTTAGGTTGTGAAAAGTGAAGACCATGTAGTGCTTTTATAGGCTACGTAGGGGATCATAAGGAGAATAAATATTGGGCTTCCAATATTGAAAATTAAATTGGGTCCAACCCAAATCCATTAATTCTTATCAATATTAATTTTATTTATTTTCCACTATATAAATAAAATTGCACTCCCAATATTATTCCATATTATATCAAATAATATCTCTCCATCTTAGTATTATTTATTCCGTGTATTTAAGATTTAAATATCCATGAATAAAATTTATTTATTGCTTAATAAATTTATTCATCTCTTATATCCGAGAATAGTACCACTCAACCTTATTTATTATGCGGAACAAATCCACTCGCGAGGTTTACATAATAAATCCTTATGAGCTCATCTCGGGGATATTATCAACCCTTCCGGGATACACTGTCCCTTCAAGAATTCACGGCATGCCATATATAAAATATAGTGACCCAACTTAACCGGTAATTAACCCAATAATTAAATCGGTTAATTCCTTTGGCAAATCAAAGTCACTTATATTAAATATACACACCCGCAATTGTTTCAGGGATTAAGAATAGAATACTCCGAGTCTCAAATCAATTATCGCCGAGCAATCCTAATTGATGAGTCTCAATCGATCCGCTCAATACACCAAGTGTACAAGTGTGATAAAATAATTAAGATAAATTATTTTCTCTCTCACACAACGACTATACCGATGGATTGGTCCGTGTCCATCTAGGTCGTGAGCAACTGTTCGATTAAATACGAGTAACCGATAGTATGATCTTCTGTGTGCCCATGCAACACCATACTAACTACAACGTATAAAATCCAGGACTATAATTTGCATGTATTTAATTAACAATAATTAAAAGCAAATGAATGTCTGTAATAGATAGGTAAATGAAAGTGCATACAGAGTTCAGAATACTCAAATCTAGACATTAAGTATACTACTCCATCAATCTCCCACTTATACTAAGGTCTAGTCTTTTCCTCCAAACTCCCGACTCCCATACTCATCACGTGCTTAAGTTGTACTTCCAAGAAGTACTATGTGAATGAGCACTCTAGGTTGTCGCTCTGAAGTTATCTTGGTGACTACAGCGTCGTCTCCCTCGACGATGACTCGTATCAGGTGGTACTTGCTCTATGTGTTATCTTACACTTATGGACTTGTGACTTCTTACCATTTGCCATCGCACCGCTATTTACATAGCCTTTGGCAGATTAAGAATCACATCTAAGTCCCAGAGATTATCCCAGAGCTATACCAAAACTTCCGCTGCCTCTGAGGCCGCTTATTTGGTTACCCATGGCAGAGTCCGAAAAGCATCGAGCTTATCACTCTTCCATGTTAAAACTCCTTCTCCTTTAATAGTGAAACACATAGCCTGATATCGACTTACACCGGTCCTTATTCGATTAGAAATCTAAGAGAATGTAATCCAAAGGAAATGTTTGTCTGCTCTATAATCCAGAACATAGTTTCCAGTACTTCGAAAGTACTTAAAATGTTCATTACAGCAGTCAAGTATTCCTTTCCAGGATTACCTTGATATCCTCCCACTATGCTAACCGCATAGCCGATATCAGGTTCTTGTTTTCAACAATGCATTCATCGAGCTTTCCACACTTAAAGTGTAGGATGATGGAAATCGACTACCCGGGACACGTCCGTTCGAACCATCGAACATCCGGACGTCCCCAATCGACTTCTGGAGGTCACCCTTAAACAGCCATGGCCGCCCGCCCAAGAGATCGCGCGTCCGCCGCAGCCGAAGCCGCGGCTCGCGATCTGCCCGGAGCAAGCGGCCGCTTGCCTACCAAGCGAGCGCTCGCGCAGCAGGGCAAGCGAGCACCTGCTGCCCAAGCGAGCGCCTGCTGCCTGTCGCGAGCGGGCGCTTGCCCCTCAGGCGGGCGCCTCGTCGCTGCGAACAGCGACCCCGTTCGCCCGTTCCGGCTGTTCCGACGCGATTTTCTCGATCCGACTGCCACGCCGGAGGTCAGAAACCTCCCAGCAGTCCGAGAATATCACATCCAAGCCACGGGAACCGATCTACGTTCATGTATGTTCAACGAGGAAATAGAGATCGAATAAATGCGGAATTGAAAGTTCCGATCTCATACCTTATCGGTCGATTGTTGAGACCTTAGAGCTTCTAACGTATTCTCTGACCTCGTCTCCAACCGCTGTGTGGGCAACGATCCGCTGGAGTTCTCCCGTCTATACTCTCTCTTTCTCAACCACGGTATAATTATTCTCAATGAGAGAATAAAATTATAATTGCGTTAACTCTATTTTTCACACAGAGAAAAATATTTTTGCGCTAAGCAAAATAATTATTCTCAGATGAAAAATGAGAATTGCGGCGAATGTTAGATTTAGAGAGGGTAAGGGAGGGGGTTTAAATAGAGCTACGTTAGGGACCTAAGGATAAATTAATTAAGGGCTAAATTGAAATATTAATTAACTTGGAATACGTAAAAGCAATTCCTTAATTAATCGATTTCAATTTTAATTATTATTAACTCCACTATAAAATAATAATTGAATTCCCGAAATTAATTTTAATATTATTTCAACAATAATAAATCCGCCGAAATTACATATACGACTTTCCCCGTGTTTTAGATATCGAACGTCCACGAATTTATTTAATTACTAATAATTAAATTAATTCGTTTCTTATTATCCGAGACTAGTACCACTCATCCTTATTATCATGTGGAACAAATCCACCTGCAGGGTTTACATGATAAACTTTATGAGCTCATCTCGGGGACGTCATCAACCCGATAAACGGGACACGGTTTCCTGTCTATAATCTATAGCATGCCGTGTGTACAATTCCGATTCCCAATTTACCGAGTATCTCGACTAATCAAATAGTCTCACTCATTGGCAAGTTAAAGAACCGAGAATTGGACATACGCACCTATAATTATATAGGGATTAAGAATTCGTATATCCGTAATTCTGAGGTCTAGTTCGATTTCGTCGATTAGTATAAATCGAACGCCCTCCCGTGGTCCTGCTCAATACACCAAGTGTACGAGTGTAACATGATAGTCAAGACCGACTATCTACCAGTCACACAACGACGTACCGATGGATTGTCCCTGTCCATCTAAGTCGTGAGCCACTGTTCGATAATATACGAGTAACCGACAGTATGATCTTCTGCGTGTCTCCTCACGCCATACTGTCTACAACGTATATATCTAGGACTATAGAGCACAGAGTTATAATAAACAAAAATGCAGACTGTTTGATTAATAGATAATAAAACACAGATAAGGAGTTCCATATTGTCACTAAACTAGACATTTAGAATATAACTCCATCATAGGAAACTGCTTTCATTGCTTCTATCTCCTTCTGTGTTCCAAAACACATATCCTTAGATAGATGCATTCCGTATCTGAAAGGTAACGAACCTTTCTGGGAATCTTGCATGTTAAAACGAACCACAATCATATATATGTAAGATGTCCAGGAGAAGTACAATGTTCTCTCCTAGAGATCCAAGATCTCAAGAATGCCTTGAATTCTCCAGACAGGTACTCACCTCCGCGATCAGATCGCAGGCATTTTATGGATTTACCACGAAGGTTCTCCACAAGAGCCTTGAATTCCTTGAACTTGTCAAAAGAATCACTCTTGTGGCGCATCAGGTATACATATCCATATCTTGAGTAATCATCAGTAAAGGTGATGAAATACTCATACCCTCCCCTTGCCTGAGTAGACATAGGTCCGCATACATCAGAGTGAATCAAATCCAATACTTGTTCAGCTCTACGTCCTTTACCAGAAAAAGAACGCTTGGTCATTTTACCCTCCAAACAGGATTCGCAGGTTGGAAGGTCCTCTCCTTCTATGCCGCTAATGAGACCATCAGCTTTCAACCTTTGAATTCTATTCGAATTAATATGACCTAGCCTTAGATACCACAAGTATAATTGATTCATTTTAGAAGGTTCCTTTCTCTTATTGGTGTTCGTAGATGTGTTATTACTCTCGGTTAGTTGCATCATGTTAGACTCAGGATTTAGAATATACAAATCGTCTACCAATGTACCAGAACAGACAATCTCACTATTTCTTCTTATGACCACAGAGTGATCAAAAGAAACAGAATATCCATTCAGAATTAACTTAGAAACTGAAATCAAATTCTTTCTAAAATTCGGTACATAAAGACAATTTTGTAAAACTAAAACCCTATCACTACTAAAGCGTAAGTGAACGTCTCCCACTGCAACAGCCGCCACCTTCGCGGCATTGCCCATATAGACCACGATCTCTCCCTCTCTAAGTCTCCGGGTTTCCTGGAACCCCTGCAATGAATTGCAGACATGGTCAGTGGCGCCCGTATCTACACACCAGGTGCTGGTAGATATCACCGCTGACAATGTTTCAGTGACTAAGGAAAATTTCGTACCTTTGATGAGAGGATAATCAGACCTCCAGTGCCCAAACTTCTTGCATCGAAAGCACCTGCCCAAAGGCTTGCCTCTCCCAATCCGTGGTTTTAAACAACTGGGTTTGTTTGCACGCTTTTCCTTTAGCCTTGCCACAAAAGCTTTTGATTCTCTTAACTTACGCACAAACTCCGCTTTCGCCGAATCCTTTTTAAGGGACTCGTTGAGAGAAGATTCTGTGAGTATGTTAATCACCTCTTGTCCGGCTTCCACACTATGTCTCAACATCATCCTGAGGTCATTCTTAATGTCCTCATCAGTCGGGACAACAGTGGATTCGGAAAGCTCAACAGTCTGAACAATGTCCAGATTTCGTTCCCAATCATTACTATATGGAACCGGTGAGTTTTCATCCTTAAGTATATCACAAAGTGGGGTCACAGTCATTCTTAACCTATAAGCACATAAAACAAACAAACAATTTAATACCGATATTATTTCCCTCAAATAATATCATTAAATCACTAATTACATCTAAAATCCCATCAGGTAAGGCAAGCCACGTGGTGTGGACGTTTACCCACCCAAATGATTTAGCAATTAGATTTCCTTTGGTCATACATCACTTATAGCGTAACCTCGTGGGTAGGAATACTATAATGCGTATCTAAGTGTAAACCATTACTCAGTACCAAAGTAAATTGTTTGGAATTGCTATATCACCGCAAGCCACGTGGTGTGGAGGTTTACGATAACTTCACAACTCTTCACAATTACTTACAACTGTCTACATCAATTAATCCAAAATCCGTCAGCATAGCAAGCCACGTGGTGTGGACGTTTACTACACCAAGAGACTTTTATAATTGACTCCCAATTACTTGATCCATTTAATCTTGTAAATCAAGACGTGGAGAATCATAAGTGAAACTCGAAGTTTCTAACCAGTGATTCACCATGCGAACAACCCTATCTCTCATAAATGAGGGAGCCGAGCAGACAATCGATCCATCTATCAAAGAATGGTACGAAGGTCTCTAATTTGTGTCCTCTACATGACCAAGTGGCTCTGGCTCCATTCCACTCCCCGGGGTGAGAATGAGTCGACTTGAAATCAGCTTTGGAAAGACAAATTAGGCATTGTTATAAACTTAATCAATGTTTCTCGTAAGAGGAATTACAAGAACTCTCCTCCAATGACTTATCTATATAAACTTCAAAAGTTTATAAAAGTCACCAAGAGAGCAGCAATGGAGACCATGGGTATGTTTCCATACCCTCTCCCACTTAGCTTTTTACAATAAAGGGATACGCTATCTAGTGCATAAAATAAACACATATAGCATGCATACATGTAATAAAGCACATAGTATTATCACATAATCAAAATAATACTAGAATATTATTTTCCGACTATTATGGCTTTATCACATCTCCGTACGCATCTTCTAGTCTTCAGTCTTCGTTTCTTGAATGCTCCGTGTGGCGAGAATATTAATCTCTAATATTTAAATCTATTTATTTTTAATTAATTCAAAAGTTACTTAATTCGAAAATTAAGTCAATTGAATATATCAAAAATAAAATTAAATATTATTAATATTTTTATTTATTTTATTTTCCTTTTCTACTCCATTAAATTTCTAGAATAATCTATCCAAGATACACTTGGAATATTCTAGATAATATCCATAATGAAATAAGGAAATAAAATAATTTAGAACTCTTATACTTTCCAAATTTATTTTATTCCTAATCCATGAATATTCCCATGAGTAGGAATAATCAAATAGGAAAAATAAATTTAATACTAAATTAATTCTTTTTCTATTTCTTGAATATTCCATGAAGAAATAATCAAAATTAGGAAAAACGAATTAAAATAGGAAAGTAAATTTCCGGTAGGAGTGACATGGATTGGGAGACCCCACGCCACTCCCACCTCGATCGACCGCCGCCTAGGGGACGCCGCCGCCGCCCGGCCCACGCGCCACCACCACTGGTGGCCGGCGTGGCCGAGACTCCCACGGACAGCCCGCCTAGGGCCGTGGGTCGATCGATCCCCTCGGGATCGATCATGGGGATTGATCGATCCCCGGTCCTTCGTCTTCTCGCCACTTCGTCTTCTCCGGGGTCTTCGATTCGTCGATCCAATCGCAAAATAAATTACAATAATCTAAATTACAATTCCGGTATCGATTCTATACATGAAATCGACCCTATACAATTTCCGGAAAAACGATGAACATAATAATAAATCCTAAATTCGGTCAACCCCCGAATTTTTACTATTACAAGCATTCACCACCAAAAACGAATCTCGACATGTCCGAGAGTTTAATAAAACCAACAATCACATGACAAAATAATTAAACGAATAATCATCAAGCCATAATAGTCGGAACCCTGCAAGGCAGAACAATTTTATCGAAAATACCGCGAACGTAAACCACGCTCTGATACCAATTGTTGGAATTCGATATCCCGGGTTATTTAAATTTGCGGAAACCAATAACCCGAACGAACCCTTCGCCGGAGATCACATGAACGCCGACTCATCCGCCGGAGTCCGGCCTTTGGAGACCACGCGCCCGAAGGCACGCAGCCCGCCCCTAGCCGAACCCCCGCGAGCCGGGGTTCACGCGATCGATGGATCGATCGCACGCCGGCGATCGATCGGGGTGGGGCTGCCCAGCAGCCCCCGCGGCGAGTCCGGCGACTCGCCGCCGCCTGGGGTGGCCCGCCTCCAGCTGGGCCGTCGTGCCCAACAGCTGCCCGTGATCGATCGTTTGATCGATCACGCCCCGGCGTCCAGCCGGGGATCGTCCCATACGCCCACCGCCGAAACCCTAGGCGGGCGCACGCCGTGGTCCGGTGGCTTCGCCACCACCACGCGTTCGTCCGTCTATTCCGGGCTTCGATCTTCGGATCTTCGTCCTACGGTATTCTCGATAAATCAAATCAAATAATATCAAGGGTGTTTAGATATTATACCTTCGATTCGTTGTTCGGAGAAACGAAATCAAGATGACCTTTGAATCTTCCCACGTATTCCTTGCACTCCGTTCGAACGTCGGGTGGGCGACGATCTATCGAACTCCTTATGGATCTCCTTCACTCTTCAAGACTTTATGATTGGCGTATCTTAGGTTAATGAATTGTGAAGACCATGTAGTGCTTTTATAGGCTACGTAGAGGATCAAAAGGAGATGAAATATTGGGCTCCTAATATTGAAGATTAAATTGGGTCCAACCCAAATCCATTAATCCTTATCAATATTAATTTTATTTATTTTCCACTATATAAATAAAATTGCACTCCCAATATTTATCCATATTATATCAAATAATATTTCTCCGGTTAGTATTATTTATTCCGTGTATTTAAGATTTAAATATCCATGAATAAAATTTATTTATTGCTTAATAAATTTATTCATCTCTTATATCCGATAATAGTACCACTCAACCTTATTTATTATGCGGGAACAAATCCACTCGCGAGGTTTACATAATAAATCCTTATGAGCTCATCTCGGGGATATAATCAACCCTTCCGGGATACAATGTCCCTTCAAGAATTCACGGCATGCCATATATAAAATATAGTGACCTAACTTAACCGGTAATTAACCCTATAATTAAATCGGTTAATTCCTTTGGAAAATCAAAGTCACTTATATTAAATATACACACCCGCAATTGTTTCAGGGATTAAGAATAAAATACTCCGAGACTTAAATCAATTATCACAGAGCAATCCTAATTGATAAGTCTCAAGCGATCCGCTCAATACACCAAGTGTATAAGTGTGATAAAATAATTAAGATAAATTATTTTCTCTCTCACACAACGACTATACCGATGGATTGGTCCGTGTCCATCTAGGTCGTGAGCAACTGTTCGATTAAATACGAGTAACCGATAGTATGATCTTCTGTGTGCCCATGCACACCATACTAACTACAACGTATAAAATCCAGGACTATAATTTGCATATATTTAATTAACAATAATTAAAAGCAAATGAATGTTCATTATAAATAGGTAAATGAAAGTGTACATAGAGTTCAGAATACTCAAATCTAGACATTAAGTATACTACTCCATCATACTGTTATCACTGTTTATACACCGGAATGACGTTGTAGTGGGAGGTTGTATGACAACCGGAGATGTTCATAAGGCTAGTCTATTTAATTAAATAAACAATTATTTGCGTTTAATTATTTATAATTAAATATATGCAAATTATAGTCCTGGATTCTATACGTTGAAGTTAGTATGGTGTGTCGGGCCCACACAGAAGATCATACTATCGGTTACTCGTATTTAATCGAACAGTTGCTCACGACCTAGATGGACACGGACCAATCCATCGGTATAGTCGTTGTGTGAGAGAGAAAATAATTTGTCTTAATTATTTTATCACACTTGTACACTTGGTGTATTGGGCGGATCGCTTGGGATTTATCGATTAGGATTGCCTTGGATAATCGATTTAAATCTCAGAGTATTTTATTCTTAATCCCCGATACTATTGCGGGTGTGTATATTTAATATAAGTGACTTTGATTTTCCAAAGGAATTGACCGGTTTAATTACTGGGTCAATTACCGTTTAAGTTGGGTCGCTATATTTAATATATGACATGCCGTGAATACTTGACGGGAAAGTGTATCCCGTAAGGGTTGATAATATCCCCGAGATGAGTTCATAAGGAATTATTATGTAAACCCTATAGGTGGATTTGTTCCGCATAATAATTAAGGTTGAATGGTACTATTCTCGGATATAAGAGATGAATAAATTAATTAGCAATAAATTAATTTTATTCATGGATATTTATATCTTAAATACACGGAATAAATAATACTACCGGAGAAATATTATTTGATATAATATGGTTTAATATTGGGAGTGCAATTAATTTTATATAGTGGAAAATATAATTAATTAATATTAATGGATTAATAGTTTTGGGCTTGGGCTCAATTTAATCATTAATATTGGGAGCCCAATATTCCACCTCCTTAAGATCCCCTACGTAGCCTATAAAAGCACTACATGGTCTTCTCTATTCTCATAACTTGAAGATCACAATTCTAGAGAGAGAAAGTAGAGAGGGAGATCCATGGAGTTTGGAAGATCGTCGCCCACCCGACGTTCGAGCTAGTGCAAGGAATACGTGGGAAGGTCTCAAGGTCTTCATAGATCTCGTTTCTCCGTACAACGAGAACAAAGGTAAAATCGTTGAACCCCCTTCGATGATTTTAATAATTAATTCGTATATGCATATGAACGAAGATCCGAGGGACGAACGAACCCCGGAACGAGGATGAACCGGCGGTGGTGGTCGAAGACCACCGGACCGCGGCGGTTCGGATCCCCGTAGGGATCGTGCGCACGCACGTACCAAACCCTCGGCTGGACGCCGAGGGTGGCGATCGAAGCCCTAGGGCTCGATCGCCGGGTGTGCATGGAGGAGCCCCGGCTGGCCGCCGGGGCGTGCGATCGACTTTGAGTCGATCGCTGGGGCGCCGCGGGCTGGTGCCGCGGCTGTCCGCTGGGCGGACGCCCCTCCTCCACGGCGGTGGCGGTGAGTCGCCGGACTCACCGCCGGGGGCTGCTACGAGCAGCCCGCGGGGATGCGCGTGCATCCCCGGCGATCGTATTCGATCGCGAGCCCCCTCGCGGGGCTCGGCTGGACATGCCGCGGGTTTATCCCGCGGCGGTGGTTGTTCGGTCGGGCCCGGCTTGCGCGGTGGTTCGCGGTTGTTCTCCGGCGAAGGGATTTTGATCGGGGTCGTGTATTCCGCAATTCCGACGACCCCGGGATATCGATTTCCAACAGGAACAGCCAGAATGGGCGAAACCCGCTGCTGGAATCGCGACAATGTCGGGCGACACCCGCTGAAACCCGCTGCTGGAATGCCCCGTTTTCGCGCGGTTGCACTTTCGGTGCAATGGCTGGGCGTGGTTCGGGTCTAGGGCTTCGTGTTAAGTACAGTGGGTACGCCGGGGGTCGACTGGGCTTGTCCGGATGTTCGAGTAGTCGAACGGACATGTCCCGGGTAGTCGATTTCCAACAAATGGTATCAGAGCCGGTTTTTCGGTTCGTTGTATTTTTGCGCGTGTTACCTTGCAGGTTGAACCCGATTATTATGGCCAATTTATTTTTGATATTTTGAGCTGTATGTGTATGGTTTTGATTAAACTCTCGGGCTTGTCGAGATATTCTTTTAATTTTGGAAAGTTTCTTGTTTGTAATAAATAAAAACGACGGGTTGAGTCGTTAGATTTATTTATTTTTCGTTGGATCCGGGACATGTATAGGATCGATCACCATGTATAGGATCGATGCCGGAGTTAGTAGAATAATTTTTTTAATTATTTTCTGCTATTGGATCGAGAGAAGATCGAAGCCTGGAGGAACGAGAGTCGAGGAGAGCGAACCGGCAACGGGCTGCCATCGAACACACTCCGTGTTTCGTGACGGGCAGCAGCGGGGCTGGGGTTCGTTCGACCCCACGGACGACTCAACGAGGCTCGAGACGAGACTCCAGTGGGAGGATTTCGTCTCTTGGCCCTCAAGTGAGTCGGTGGTGGATCGAGACCTAGACGAGCAACGAGATGAAGTTCCAAGAGACGTGCATTCAAGATTTTAAGGCCATAATAATCGGGCCACGTTAATTGCTTTTTGTGTGATTTACGTGTTTTATTATGCTTATTATTTTATGCATGTATATCCCTAAATCGTAAAATACTAAGTGGGAGAGGGATTGGAAACAATCCCGCGGTCTCCATTCTCTGTTTCGAGAGTGATGTGTATTGACTTACGAGTTGGCTTTAGTGTCATCCTCCCTATCAGATAAAGTCGATACACGGAAATCACTTTGATCGAAATTCGAATGAAATTTCATTTTAAAATTGAACAATTATATGTTTCAAAAGCAAGTGCCTAATCTGTCTTTCAAAGACTAATTTCAACTCGACTCATTCTCACCCCGGGGAGTGGAATGGAGCCAAAGCGCTTGGTTATGTCGATGACACAGATTAGAGACATTCGAGTCATTCGATGACTAGATCGATTGTCTGGTTGGCTCCCTCACTTAGTGAGAGATAGGGCTCAATTGCATGATTGATCGCTGGTTAGAAACTTCGAGTTTCACTTACGAGATATCAAGCTTTGAATAATAAAATTGTGAAATTTAATAAATGTAAGAGTCAATTGACAAAGTTGTTTGTTTTAGTAAACGTCCACACTATCGTGGCTTGCTAAATGGAAACGGTACTTTGGGTTAATTGAGACTCTATGACATTTAAATAAATGGGATTCAATTAATAAAGTTGTTTGTTTTAGTAAACGTCCACACTAACGTGGCTTGCTAAATGGAAACGGAACTTTGGGATTAATTGAGGCTCCACAGTTATAGAAAGTCGTGGAGGACCGCATGTCAACGTAAACGTCCACATGAACGTGGCTTGCGGTGGGCATGTAGTTCCCGAGCGGTGGACTTAGTACTGAGAAATGGTACACACTTAGGTACGCTTTATAGTATCCTCCCCATCGGAGTCACTGCTGCTTGGATTCGATGTCCCGGGCTATCAAAAAAAATTGCGGAACCGATAACCCGACCGAAAACCCGTCGCCGGAGATTACACGAACACCGACTCATCCGCCGGAGTCCGGCCTTTGGAGACTACGCGCCCGAAGGCACGCAGCCCGCCCCCAGCCGAACCCCCGCGAGTCGGAACTACGAACGCGAACCACACGCGAAGAATCGGGCTCGACGAGAGTATCGTCGCGGGATGAACCCGCGGCTAAACCCTAGCCGAACCCCATCGCGGCTGGGGTTCGCGATCGCCGTGCATGGCGATCGCTGGGCTGCTCCGGCAGCCCCGGGCGGTGAGTCTGGCGACTCACCGCCACCACCAACAGGAGGGGGGACCACCAGTCGCGGCGCGAAGCCGCGACGGTCCCCGGCGATCGAGCTAGGGCTCGATCGCCCCAGCCGCGGCGTCCAGCCGCGGCCTCTCTCCTTGCGCGCACCACCGGCGAAGGGAGGCCGGGGGGTTCGCCCCGCCGTGGCACCAGCCCACGGCCGAACCCCCAGCGATCGACTTCACGTCGATCGCTCGCCCCGGCGTCCAGCCGGGGCTCCCCTCACGCCCGCGCGCCGGCGGTCGAACCCTAGGGTTCGGCCGCCTCTTGTTCGATCCCGACGGGGATCGCGTGATCCCCGTATCCCGGTCTCGACGTTCCCGGATCGTCTTATTACCTCAATTCGTTGTACGGAGAAACGAATTAACGATGACCTTGCGATCTTCCTACGTATTCCTCGCACTTCGTCCGAACGTCGTGTGGGCGACGATCTATCGAACTCCTATGGATCTCCTTCACTCTCCAAGACTTTATGATTGGCGTAGGTCAAAATTGAGTTATGAAAAGTGAAGACCATGTAGTGCTTATATAGGCTACGTAGGGGATCATAAGGAGATTAAATATTGGGCTTATAATATTGAAGATTAAATTGGGTCCAACCCAAATCCATTAATCCTTATCAATATTAATTTTATTTATTTTCCACAATATAAATAAAATTGCACTCCCAATATTTATCCATATTATATCAAATAATATTTCTCCGGTTAGTATTATTTATTCCGTGTATTTAAGATTTAAATATCCATGAATAAATTTATTTATTGCTTAATAAATAATATTCATCTCTTATATCCGAGACTAGTACCGTTCAACCTTTATTATTGTGTGGAACGAATCCACTCATGAGGTTTACACAATAATTCCTTATGAACTCATCTCGGGGATATTATCAACCCTTCCGGGATACACTTTCCCGTCAAGTATTCACGGCATGTCATATATAAAATATAGCGACCCAATTTTACCGGTAATTAACCCAATAATTAAATCGGTTAATTCCTTTGGAAAATCAAAGTCTCTAATATTAAATATACACACCCGCAATAATATCGGGGATTAAGAATAAAATACTCTGAGATTTAAATTGATTATCCAAGGCAATCCTAATCAATAAATCTCAAGCGATCCGCCCAATACACCAAGTGTACAAGTGTGATAAAATAATTAAGATAAATTATTTTCTCTCTCACACAACGACTATACCGATGGATTGGTCCGTGTCCATCTAGGTCGTGAGCAATTGTTCGATTAAATACGAGTAACCGATAGTATGATCTTCTGTGTGCCCATGCACACCATACTAACTACAACGTATAAAATCCAGGACTATATTTTGCATAATTAATTAATAATAATTAAATGCAAATAATTGTTTATTAATTAAATAGGTAAAATGCTATGATCGGGAGTTTACCGATACTTAAATCTAGACATTAAGTACACAACTCCAACAATCTCCCACTTGTACTAAGGTCTAGTCATTTCCTCCAAACTCCCGACTCCCATACTCATCACGTGCTTAAGTTATACTTCCCAGAAGTATTATGTGAATGAGCAATCTAGGTTGCCGCTCTGAAGTTATCTTGGTGACTACTGCGTCGTCTCCCTAGACGATGACTCGAATCAGGTGGTACTTGCCATATGTGTTATCATCACCTTTTGAACTTATGACTTCTTCCAGTTTACCATGCACCGCTATATACATAGCCTTTGGTGAACCAAGAATCATATCCAAGTTCAGAGGTCATTCCGGAACCTAACCAAAACTTCCGCTGCCTCTGAGGCTGCTATTCGGTTTATGATAGAGTCCGAGAAGCATCACGCTTATCACTCTTTCATCCTTAGGTTCCACCTCTTCTAAAAGTGAACACATAGCCTGATATCGACTTACACTGGTCTTTCTCTGATTTTGGATCTGAGAAACTGTAATCTAAGAAGATTTCGTTTTGCTAGTAATCCAGTACTTCCATGTACTTTTACATCATTCGAATATTTCTTATCCAGATTACTTTGATATCCTCCCACTACGCTAACCGCATAGTTGATATCAGGTTCTCGTTTTTCAACATTGCATCTACGAAGCTCTCTACACTCGAAGTGTAGGAAACTGCTTTGTCTATATCTATCTCCTTTATGCGTTCGAAACACATACCTTTAGATAGATGTATTCTGTTCCCGAAAGGCAATAACCTTTCTCAGAATTGTGCATGTTTAAAACAAACCATAATCGTATAAGATATTTTAAGAGAAGTACAAATGTTCTTATCTAGAGATCGAAAGATTTCTAAGAACATGATCCAACTTCATCTTAATCTCTTATCTCGATTTATTTAGACAACCTCTATTTTATGTCTGACAACACTTTTACGTTGTTGCCAACGATGAAGTGTTATCTACACAAAATTCCGAGAAACACCACCTTTGTTTCCATTACGTCTCCAACACACCTTTCTTGTCTATGCCCTTTGATGAATCCATAGAATGGACTATCTCATCAATTTGCAAATTCCTATGCAGAACTAGGGATCGATTTCATGTCTACTAGATCCAGAGTTTAAAACTCCTCCAGTCTTATGAACATCTCTGGTTGCTTAACAACCTCCCACTACAATGGCGCTCCGGTGTATAACAGTAATAACATTAGGTGCAGTTAGTGGTGTACCACTACTCGGTTAGGCTGGTTCTCAGTCTTTCCTTTCCTCATTCTAAAGTACTTTGTCAATTAGGGCATTGTAGTTCTTCTAATAGTTTTCCTCTAAGAACCGGGCGAGGACACCCCTCTGGTTCGTAGTACTATTGAACATACAATTACTTGTTCTTCTAGGATATTCTACAATCACATTTAATGTGCCGTTGTATCCAGAAATATCCATAGAACATAGGTAGTTCCGAACAAACTTGTCCTTTTACTATTAGAATTTCATTTCTTATTCCTGACACACCATGTCTACACATCAGTGTATGGTGTAGTCGTTTGAGACTTAATCTCAATCTTTGATTCATGCTATGTGTTATTTAGATAGGTGATAGCCTCCGCGAATAAGTCGCAGGCTTCCAATGGATATACTTTGAAGGTTCCCCATAATTGCTTTGTGTTGAAATACACTTCGCTTTTATGGCACATCAAGTATTCTAATCCATCTTCGAGTATTCTTGAAAGAACAACTCGTACCTCTCTAATTACACATGTCACCGCATTAATTATAAATCATTTTCAATACTTGTCCGAATTCCATCCTTTATCCAGAAAGGTTAACTTAGTTGTATCATCTTTCAAGATCGATTCTTAGGTCGGGAGGTCCATTCCTCCAACTATAATTGATCAAATCAATTTCGACCTTTTGAATCCCTTTTGAATAGATACTACCAAGTTCAAGAATTCACAAGTATAATGATTGATAAGAGAAATACATCTAATAAGTAAAACAAGTTATACATAACAATTTGTTGCATCGTGGTAGACTAAGGATTCATCATTCATATATTGCTATCTAATGTACCAGAATAGATAACACCATTATTTCTTATCTAAATCACTCAATGATTAAAGAAATAAATATCCATTCATTAATAAAGAAAACCAGAACAAAAGTTCTTTTTCAAAATAAGGGGTACATAAAGCAATAACTTAAAATGAAATCCTAAAACAGATAAATGTCTTCCACTGCAACCGCTGCTACCCCAACAGCTTCGCCCATGTAGACTCGAACTCTTCTTCTCTAAGTCGCCGGGTTTTCTGGAACCCCTGCATTTAAAACAATGCACATACCGTCAGTGGTTCCATATCTACACACCAGAATTCTGGTAGATAATACCGCTGACTATGTTTTTACGACTAAAGAAAAATTCGTACCTCTGAGAGGACATTCAGACTTCCAGTGTCCAGACTTGTTGCATCGGAAGCACTTGCCTCTTGGCTTACTAGCCCCCACTCGTGGTCCATTCCTCTTGGCACCACTGGGTTTCATGGCTTGCTTCCTTTTCTTGCCCCTACCTCCAATAGCTTTCAAGCTTTTGGACTTGGTAGCCATAAGCGCTTGAGACTTGCCCTTCTTGTAGATCCCCTCTGCCGCCTTTAGTTCAGTCAGGAGTTGCGCAAGAGTATAAGATAGTTTACCCATATTATAGCTCATACGAAACGGCTCAAAACTAGGGGTCAGAGACTGGAGTATGATGTCGACTTGCGTCTCACCATCAATCATAGCTCCTAGGACCTCCAATTCATTCAACAGACTCATCATCTTGAGAACGTGCTCCTCAACGGGCGTTCCTTCAGACTGAGTAGTCGACATGAGGACTCTCATGGCTTCTTGCCTACCCGCACGGTCATGATGCCCAAACATCTCCTTGAGGTTAAATAACATATCCTCGGCAGTGTTCATCGACTGATGCTGGGTTTGGAGTACATTTGACATAGAAGCCAAAATATAGCACCTAGCCATTTCATCAGCCTTTTTCCACTTCCGATATGCTTCTTTTTCCTCATCAGTTGAGGCAGCCGTGGGTTCAGCAGGGCATTGCTCATAGAGTACAAACTTGTACTCTTCAGCAGTCAGGACAATGTCTAAATTTCTCTTCCAATCAATGTAGTTTGGACCAGTGAGTTTTTGTTCCTTGAGTATCATAGAAAGTGGATTCATAGCTATTCTCTAAACCTATAAGCACATGTAAACAAACAATCAATTTAATGTCCGATATTATCTCCCTTAAATAATATCATTAAATTACTAATTGCGTCTAAAATCCCATCAGGTAAGGCAAGCCACGTTCGTGTGGACGTTTACCCACCCAAATGATTTAGCAATTAGGTTTGCTTTGGTCGTACATCATTATAGCGTTACTTCGTTGGGAAGAATACTATAAAGCGTACCTAAGTGTAAACCATTACTCAGTACCAAGGCGAATCGTTTGGAATTGTTACGTCACCGCAAGCCACGTTCGTGTGGACGTTTACGATAACTCGCAATCCCTCACAATTTCCTATAATTGTCTACATCAATTATTCTAAAACCCCATTCAGTATAGTAAGCCACGTTCGTGTGGACGTTTACTACACCAAAAGATTTATATAATTGAAATCCAATTACTTGAACCATTTGATGTTGTAAATCAAGACGTGGAGAATCATAAGTGAAACTCGAAGTTTCTAACCAGTGATTCACCATGCGAACAACCCTATCTCTCATAAATGAGGGAGCCGAGCAGACAATCGATCCATCTATCAAAGAATGGTACGAAGGTCTCTAATTTGTGTCCTCTACATGACCAAGTGGCTCTGGCTCCATTCCACTCCCCGGGGTGAGAATTGTTGGAAATCGATATCCCGGAATTAATAAATTTAAATAAATAAATTATCTAATTAATTCCGACCGAAATCCTTCGAATATCCGGATTGTCTAAATTGCGGAACCGACAATCCAATCGAATAAACGCTTCGCCGGAGAAACCACGAACGCCGACTCATCCGCAGAAGTCCGACCTTTGGAGACTACGCGCCCGAAGACACGCAGCCCGCCCCCAGCCGATTTTCTCCCGCGAGTCGAAACCACGAACACACCACGTGACCCGGGGCGCGACCGAACAGCCCGCCGTGGGAGAACCCACGGCTGCCCAGCCGAGCCCCCGCGTGGGGTTCGCGGATTGCTCGTAGCAATCCCTGGGGCTGCTCATAGCAGCCCCGCAGCGAGTCCATGACTCGCTGCCCGTGAAGGGTGGCTCGCTCACGCGAGCCGCTACGGGAATCCCCGCAGCAACGCGCGAGCGGCTGCGGGTCGAGCCCGCAGCACCCCGCGATCGAACCCTAGGTTCGATCGCATCCCCGGCTCCCAGCCGGGGCTTCTCACGTCCGCGATCCCCAACGGGGATCCTCGACCGCCGCGGTCCGGTGGTCTTCAACCACCACCGCCGGTCGACCCTCGTTCCGGGGTTCGTCCCTTGGATCTTGGTTCGCGGTATTTTCACGATAATTAACATGTAAAATCATCGAGGGGGTTTTCACGATTTTACCTTTGTTCTCGTTGTACGGAGAAACGAGATCTTATGATGACCTTGAGATCTTCCCACGTATTCCTTGCACTAGCTCGAACGTCGGGTGGGCGACGATCTTCCGAACTCCATGGATCTCCCTCTCTACTTTCTCTTTCTAGAATTGTGATATTCAAGTTATGAGAATAGAGAAGACCATGTAGTGCTTTTATAGGCTACGTAGGGGATCTTAAGGAGGTGGAATATTGGGCTTCCAATATTGAAGATTAAATTGAGCCCAATGCTCAAGTCCATTAATCCTTATCAATATTAATTAATTCTATTTTCCACTATATAAAATTAATTGCACTCCCAATATTAAACCATATTATATCAAATAATATTTCTCCGGTAGTATTATTTATTCCGTGTATTTAAGATATAAATATCCATGAATAAAATTAATTTATTGCTAATTAATTTATTCATCTCTTATATCCGAGACTAGTACCATTCAACCTTAATTATTATGCGGATCAAATCCACCTTCAGGGTTTACATAATAATTCCTTATGAACTCATCTCGGGGATATTATCAACCCTTCCGGGATACACTGTCCGGTCAATTATTCACGGCATGTCATATATGAAATATAGTGACCCAACCTAACCGGTAATTAACCCAATAATTAAATCGGTCAATTCCTTTGGTAAATCAAAGTCACTTATATTAAATATACACACCCGCAATAATATCGGGGATTAAGAATAAAATACACTGAGACTCGAATCGATTATCGCCGGCAATCCTAATCGATGAATCTCAAGCAGATCCGCTCAATACACCAGTGTACAAGTGTGATAAAATAATTAAGATAAATTACTTTCTCTCTCACACAACGACTATACCGATGGATTGGTCCGTGTCCATCTAGGTCGTGAGCTACTGTTCGATTAAATACGAGTAACCGATAGTATGATCTTCTGTGCGCCCATGCTTGCACCATACTAACTACAACGTATAAAATCCAGGACTATGATTTGCATATATTTAATTATAAATAATTAAATGCAAATAATTGTTTATTTAATTAAATAGATTAATGACAATGGATCGTGAGTTTGCGTTACTTAAATCTAGACATTAAGTACACAACTCCAACAATCTCCCACTTGTACTAAGGTCTAGTCATTTCCTCCAAACTCCCGACTCCCATACTCATCACGTGCTTAAGTTGTACTTCCAAGAAGTACTATGTGAATGAGCACTCTAGGTTGCCGCTCTGAAGTTATCTTGGTGACTACAGCGTCGTCTCCCTCGACGATGACTCGTATCAGGTGGTACTTGCACTATGTGTTATCTTACACTTATGGACTAGTGATTTCTTACCATTTGCCATTGCACCGCTATTTACATAGCCTTTGGCAAATTTAGAATCACATCTAAGTCCCAGAGATTATCCCGGAGTTATACCAAAACTTCCGCTGCCTCTGAGGCCGCTATTTGGTTACCCATGACAGAGTCCGAAAAGCATCGTGCTTATCACTCTTCCATGTTAAAACTCCTTCTCCTTCAATAGTGAAACACATAGCCTGATATCGACTTACACCGGTCCTCATTTGATTAGAAATCTAAGAGAATGTAATCCAAAGGAAAAACTCGTCTGCTTCGTAGTCTAGAACAGTACTTCGAAAGTACTTTTACGGCAGTCGAATATTCCTTTCCAGGATTACCTTGATATCCTCCCACTATGCTAACCGCATAGCTGATATCAGGTTCTTGTTTTCAACAATGCATTTATTAAGCTTTCCACACTCAAAGTGTAGGAAAATGCTTTCATTGCTTCTATCTCCTTTTGTGTTTCAAAACACATATCCTTAGATAGATGTATTCCGTCTCTGAAAGGTAAAGAACCTTTCTCGGAATCTTGCATGTTAAAACGAACCATAATCATATATATGTAAGATGTCCAGGAGAAGTACAATGTTCTTTTATTGAGATCCCAGATCTTAAGAACATGCTCTAACTTCTTCTTTATCTCATATATCGATTTTTCTAGACAACCATCATTTTATGTCTGACAACATCTTTACATTGTTACCAATGATAAAATGTCATCTACATAAAACCTCCGAGAAACACCACCTTGTTTCCATCACGTTTCCCATACACACGATTCGTCTATGCTTTTGATGAATCCATAAAATGGACTATCTCATCAATTTGCAAGTACCACGAACTCAATGCTTTGTTTCAATCCATAAATGGATCAACTAAGCTTGTACTCTAAATGATCTTGCCTCTTAGCAATAATCTTTATTGCTCTCCAAGAAGGCACATTTAGATCTAGTACGACCTTCATGTAGATCCAGGGATCGATTTCATGTATACTAGGTCCAGAGTCCGAAGACTCTCCTAGTCTTATGAATATCTCCGGTTGTCCCACAACCTCCCACTACAATGGCGTTCCGGTGTATAAACAGTGATAACAGTAGGTGCAGTTAGTGGTGTACCGCTACTCGGTTCGGCTGGTTCTATGTCTTAATCTTTTCTCTCTCATTTCAAAGTATCATGTCACTTGGGGCTTGTGGTTCATCATATAGTCTTTCTCTGAGAACCGGGCGTTAGAACTTATAACGTCCTTCTGGTTCATAGTACTATTGAACACACATCTTTTGTTCTTCTAGGATATTCTACAACCGCATTTGAATGCGCCGTTGTTTCCAGACATATCCATAGAACCTAGGTAGTTCCATATAACTCATAATTTTACTATTTCTATAAGAGTTCCACTTCTTATTTCCGACACACCATTTCTACACAACAGTGCATGGTGAAGTCATTTAGGATCAAATCCCAATCTCTGATCAGTATGCCATGCATTCCTCAGACAGGTTCTTGCCTCCGCGATCAAATCGCAGGCTACAAATGGATATACCTTGATGGTTCTCCACAATAGCTTTGTGTCCATTGACTTGTCAAAACACTTTGCTTTTGTGGCACATCAGGTATTCTAATCCATTTCTCGAGTAATCATCAAATGAAGTACTCGTACCTTATTGTCTGAGTAGGCATAGGTCTGCATACATCAGAGTCAATCAATTCTTATACTTGTCCGGATCTTACATCTTATATCCATAAAGGATTGCTTAGTCATATTATCTTCCAAATTAGATTCTTAGGTCGGAAGGTCCACTCCTTCAACTTAATTGATCAAATATCAATTTTCGACCTTTGAACTTCTTATTTGAATAAACATGACCCAGCATAAGAATCCACAAGTATAATTGATAAAGAAATCTCTTATTAGTAAAATGAGTTTCATACTACGGTTCGTTGCATCGTGGTGGACTCAGGATTCATCATTTATATATTGCTAGCTAATGTACCAAAATAGATAATATCATTATTTCTTCTTATAACCATCAAATGATTAAAAGAAATAAAATATCCATTTATTAGAAATCCAGAACAAAGTTCTTTCTAATTTGAAAGGTACATAAAAGCAATAACCCAAAATGAAATCCTATAAAATGTCCTCCACTGCAACTGCTGCCTCCTCTACAGCATTGCCCATGTAGACTACGATTTCTTCTTTTCTAAGTCGTCGGGTTTCCTGGAACCCTTGCATTTAAAATGCACATACCGTCAGTGGTTCCATATCTACACACCAGGTTCCGGTAGATAATACCACTGACTATGTTTTATGACTAAAGAAAATTTCGTACTTTCTTTGAGAGGATAATTAGACTTCCAGTACTCAGACTGTTTGCATCGAGAACACTAGCCTATTGGCTTTCTCGCCCCATCTCGTGATCCAAGAAACTTAGGACCACTGGGTTTCTTTGCTTGCTTTTCCTATCCCCCGGTTTTTGCCCTTAGGTTCGAAACCTTTGACATTGGCTACAAGAGCTTGCGATTTCCGTCTCAACTCGTCTAAAAGGTCAATCATCTCAAAAACGTGTTTAAGCGTTTCCTCGATTTGACTGGCCTTTATGAGTATCCTCATCGCCTCTTGTCTAGCCTCTACATCATGTCTAAACATCTCCTTGAGTTTGAACATGATAAAATCAGTTCTTTCCTCATCAGTTAAGACATTTGTAGGCTCGGGAGGATAAAGCTCACTGAGTACAAACTTGTACTCTTCAACAGTTTGGGTAATGTCTAGATCTCTATTCCAATCATTACATTCAGGGACCAATGAGTTTAAAATCCTTACGTATCACATAAAGTGGGTTCAAAGCCATATCCTAATCTATGAGCACATATAACAACAAACAATCGATTTAATCTCCGATATTATCTCCCTCAAATAATATCATTAAACCACTAATCGCATCTAAAATCCCATCAGATATGGCAAGCCACGATAGTGTGGACGTTTACCTATCCAAATGATTTAGCAATTAGATTACCTTCGGTCGTACATCATTATTAGCGTTACTTCGATGGGAAGAATACTAATAAGCGTACCTAAGTGTAAACCATTACTCAGTATCTAAGAAGATTTTGGGACACGCATATTCACCGCAAGCCACGATAGTGTGGACGTTTACGTTAACATACGCTCCTACTCCCTTCTATAACTGTCTACATCAATCGTTCCAAAATCCCATTCAATGCAGCAAGCCACGATAGTGTGGACGTTTACTACACCAAAAGACTTTTACAATTGACTCCCAATTACATGAATCATTCAATCTTGTAAATCAAGACGCGGAGAATCATAAGTGAAACTCGAAGTTTCTAACCAGTGATTCACCATGCGAACGACCCTATCTCTCATAAATGAGGGAGCCGAGCAGACAATCGATCCACCTTCAAAAGGATGGTACGAAGGTCTCTAATTTGTGTCCTCTACATGACCAAGTGGCTTTGGCTCCATTCCACTCCCCGGGGTGAGAATGAGTCGACTTGAAATCAGCTTTGGAAAGACAAATTAGGCATTGTTTGATAAACTTAATCAATGTTTCTTGTAAAAGGAATTACAAGAATTCTCCTCTAATGACTTGTCTATACGAACTTCAAAAGTCCATAAAAGTCACCAAGAGAACAGCAATGGAGACCATGGATATGTTTCCATACCCTCTCCCACTTAGCTTTTTACAATAAAGGGATACGCTATCTAATGCATAATTAAATACACATAAGCATGCATACATGTAATAAAGCACATAGAATATTATCACATAGTCAAAATAATTACTAGAATATTATTTTCCGACTATTATGGCTTTACTCCATCTCCGTACGCATCTTCTAGTCTTCAGTCTTCGTTCTTGAATGCTCCGTGTGACGAGAATATTAATCCCAATATTTAAATCTATTTATTTTCAATTAATCCAAAAGTTACTTAATTCAAAAATTAAGTCAATCGAATATATCAAAAATAAAATTAAATATTATTAATATTTTTATTTATTTTTATTTTCCTATCTAATTCTATTAAATCTCTAGAATCCCATCCAAGTCAAACTCGGAATATTCTAGAAGACTTCTATAATAGAATAAGGAAATAAAATAAATTAGGACTCCTAATCCTTCCAAATTAATTCCTTTCCTAATCTATTAAAAATTCCATAAAGGAATAATTAAATAGAAAAAATTAATTAAGGACTTTAAAACTTTCCTAAATTAATTATTTTTCTAATCCATTTAAAATTCCATAAAGGAATAATAAAAATAGGAAAAATAAATTAATTCCAAATTTATTCCTTTTCCCAATCTATGAAAATTCCCAAGAATAGGAATAATCAATAAGAAAAAAATAAATTTATTCTAAATTTATTCTTTTCCTATTCCATGAGAATTCCCAAAAAATAGGAATACTCAAAATAGGAAAACCGAATAATTTAGGAAAGTGAATCTTGGCCGAGATGAACGCGGGTTGGGGATCCCCACGCTCACCATGATCGACCACCCACCTAGAGGAGTCGAACTCCTCATGGTGGTCGATCGAGCCTCATGAGATCGGCCATGGGGATGGCCGATCGAGCCCTCCCTCTATGCGTCTCCTCCGTCACACGTCTCCTTCCGGCGGTCGTTTCGGCATCGATCCAACGTAAAATAAATTACATAATTTAATTACAATTATCCGGTATCGATTCTATACATGAAATCGACCCTATACTTTTTCCGGAAAAAGTAGAACGTAATAATAAATCCTAAATTCGGTCAACCCCCGAATTTTTACTATTACAAGCATTCACCACACATAAAACGAATCTCGACATGTCCGAGAGTTTAATAATCAAGAACAATATTATGACATTAATTAAAACAATTAAATCTAGCCATAATAGTCGGAAACCCTGCAAGGTAGAACAATTTATCGAAAAATACCGTGAACGAAAACCAACGCTCTGATACCAATTGTTGGAAATCGATATCCCGGAATTAATAAATTTAAATAAATAAATTATCTAATTAATTCCGACCGAAATCCTTCGAATATCCGGATTGTCTAAATTGCGGAACCGACAATCCAATCGAATAAACGCTTCGCCGGAGAAACCACGAACGCCGACTCATCCGCAGAAGTCCGACCTTTGGAGACTACGCGCCCGAAGACACGCAGCCCGCCCCCAGCCGATTTTCTCCCGCGAGTCGAAACCACGAACACACCACGTGACCCGGGGCGCGAACGAACAGCCCGCCGTGGGAGAACCCACGGCTGCCCAGCCGAGCCCCCGCGTGGGGTTCGCGGATTGCTCGTAGCAATCCCTGGGGCTGCTCATAGCAGCCCCGCAGCGAGTCCATGACTCGCTGCCCGTGAAGGGTGGCTCGCTCACGCGAGCCGCTACGGGAATCCCCGCAGCAACGCGCGAGCGGCTGCGGGTCGAGCCCGCAGCACCCCGCGATCGAACCCTAGGTTCGATCGCATCCCCGGCTCCCAGCCGGGGCTTCTCACGTCCGCGATCCCCAACGGGGATCCTCGACCGCCGCGGTCCGGTGGTCTTCAACCACCACCGCCGGTCGACCCTCGTTCCGGGGTTCGTCCCTTGGATCTTGGTTCGCGGTATTTTCACGATAATTAACATGTAAAATCATCGAGGGGGTTTTCACGATTTTACCTTTGTTCTCGTTGTACGGAGAAACGAGATCTTATGATGACCTTGAGATCTTCCCACGTATTCCTTGCACTAGCTCGAACGTCGGGTGGGCGACGATCTTCCGAACTCCATGGATCTCCCTCTCTACTTTCTCTTTCTAGAATTGTGATATTCAAGTTATGAGAATAGAGAAGACCATGTAGTGCTTTTATAGGCTACGTAGGGGATCTTAAGGAGGTGGAATATTGGGCTTCCAATATTGAAGATTAAATTGAGCCCAATGCTCAAGTCCATTAATCCTTATCAATATTAATTAATTCTATTTTCCACTATATAAAATTAATTGCACTCCCAATATTAAACCATATTATATCAAATAATATTTCTCCGGTAGTATTATTTATTCCGTGTATTTAAGATATAAATATCCATGAATAAAATTAATTTATTGCTAATTAATTTATTCATCTCTTATATCCGAGACTAGTACCATTCAACCTTAATTATTATGCGGATCAAATCCACCTGCAGGGTTTACATAATAATTCCTTATGAACTCATCTCGGGGATATTATCAACCCTTCCGGGATACACTGTCCGGTCAATTATTCACGGCATGTCATATATGAAATATAGTGACCCAACCTAACCGGTAATTAACCCAATAATTAAATCGGTCAATTCCTTTGGTAAATCAAAGTCACTTATATTAAATATACACACCCGCAATAATATCGGGGATTAAGAATAAAATACACTGAGACTCGAATCGATTATCGCCGGCAATCCTAATCGATGAATCTCAAGCAGATCCGCTCAATACACCAGTGTACAAGTGTGATAAAATAATTAAGATAAATTACTTTCTCTCTCACACAACGACTATACCGATGGATTGGTCCGTGTCCATCTAGGTCGTGAGCTACTGTTCGATTAAATACGAGTAACCGATAGTATGATCTTCTGTGCGCCCATGCTTGCACCATACTAACTACAACGTATAAAATCCAGGACTATGATTTGCATATATTTAATTATAAATAATTAAATGCAAATAATTGTTTATTTAATTAAATAGATTAATGACAATGGATCGTGAGTTTGCGTTACTTAAATCTAGACATTAAGTACACAACTCCAACAAGAATGAGTCGACTTGAAATCAGTTTTGGAAAGACAAATTAGGCATTGTTTGATAAACTTAATCAATGTTTCTTGTAAGAGGAATTACAAGAACTCTCCTCCAATGACTTATCTATATAAACTTTAAAAGTTTATAAAAGTCACCAAGAGAGCAGTAATGGAGACCATGGGTATGTTTCCATACCCTCTCCCACTTAGCTTTTTACAATAAAGGGATACGCTATCTAGTGCATAAAATAAACACATATAGCATGCATAAAAGCAATAAAGCACATAGATCACATAGTCAAAATAATGCTAGAAAATTATTTTCCCGACTATCATGGCTTTATCTTCATATGCATCTTCTAGTCTTCAGTCTTCGTTTCTTGAATGCTCCATGTGACGAGAATATTAATCTCCAATATTTAAATCTATTTATTTTCAATTAATCCAAAAGTTACTTAATTCGAAAATTAAGTCAATTGAATATATCAAAAATAAAATTAAATATTATTAATATTTTTATTTATTTTTATTTTCCTTTTCCACTCCATTAAATCTCTAGAATAATCTATCAAAGATACTCTTGGAATATTCTAGATGATATCTATAATGAAATAAGGGAAATAAAATAATTTAGGACTACTACTTTCCATTAATTAATTTCCATCCAATGAAAATTCCCAAGAATAGTAATAGTCAAATAGGAAATAAATTAGTACAATTAAATTCCTAATCCATGAATATCTCCATAAAGGAAATAAATCAATAAGAATTAATTCAAATTAATTCTTTTTCTAATCCATGAGAGTTTCCAAAAGGAGAACACTCAAATAGAAAAAATCGAATTAATTTTTTTGGGAAAGTGAATCTTGGTAGAAGTGGCATGGGTTGGGAGATCCCCATACCACCATCGACCGCCACCACCACGGAGGAGGGAACCGCCGCCGCCACCCCAGCTGGCCGGCCACCACCGCCGGCGGCAGCCCCAGCCGAGGGGCGATCGACCCCTCCCCATGGCTTCGGTCATGGGGTCGATCATGGGGTTGATCGACTCCCCAGTTTTTCGTCCCTTTCGTCTTCGTCACACGTCTTCGTCTTCCAGCGATCGTCTCATCATCGAACCAACGTAAATAAATTACAAAATTTAAATTACACTATCCGGTATCGATTCTATACATGAAATCGACCCTATACATCTTCCGGAAAATAAAGAACTTAATAATAAATCCTAAATTCGGTCAACCCCCGAATTTTTACTATTACAAACATTCAACCACACAAAACGAATCTCGACATGTCCGAGAGTCTAATAAACGAATAATCATGATAATTAATTAAGCAATAATTAAATCAACCATGATAGCCGGAAATCCTGCAAGGTAGAACAATAATCGAATATATACATGAACACGAAACCAAACTCTCTGATACCAGTTGCTTGGATTCGATGTCCCGGGCTATCAAAAAAAATTGCGGAACCGATAACCCGACCGAAAACCCGTCGCAGGAGATTACACGAACACCGACTCATCCGCCGGAGTCCGGCCTTTGGAGACTACGCGCCCGAAGGCACGCAGCCCGCCCCCAGCCGAACCCCCGCGAGTCGGAACTACGAACGCGAACCACACGCGAAGAATCGGGCTCGACGAGAGTATCGCCGCGGGATGAACCCGCGGCTAAACCCTAGCCGAACCCCATCGCGGCTGAGGTTCGCGATCGCCGTGCATGGCGATCGCTGGGCTGCTCCGGCAGCCCCGGGCGGTGAGTCCGGCGACTCACCGCCACCACCAACAGGAGGGGGGACCACCAGTCGCGGCGCGAAGCCGCGACGGTCCCCGGCGATCGAGCTAGGGCTCGATCGCCCCAGCCGCGGCGTCCAGCCGCGGCCTCTCTCCTTGCGCGCACCACCGGCGAAGGGAGGCCGGGGGGTTCGCCCCGCCGTGGCACCAGCCCACGGCCGAACCCCCAGCGATCAACTTCACGTCGATCGCTCGCCCCGGCGTCCAGCCGGGGCTCCCCTCACGCCCGCGCGCCGGCGGTCGAACCCTAGGGTTCGGCCGCCTCTTGTTCGATCCCGACGGGGATCGCGTGATACCCGTATCCCGGTCTCGACGTTCCCGGATCGTCTTGTTCATGTACATATTACAATTAATGCGCACAAATAATCATGAAGGGGGTTTATGATTATTACCTCAATTCGTTGTACGGAGAAACGAATTAACGATGACCTTGCGATCTTCCTACGTATTCCTCGCACTTCGTCCGAACGTCGTGTGGGCGACGATCTATCGAACTCCTATGGATCTCCTTCACTCTCCAAGACTTTATGATTGGCGTAGGTCAAAATTGAGTTATGAAAAGTGAAGACCATGTAGTGCTTATATAGGCTACGTAGGGGATCATAAGGAGATTAAATATTGGGCTTATAATATTGAAGATTAAATTGGGTCCAACCCAAATCCATTAATCCTTATCAATATTAATTTTATTTATTTTCCACTATATAAATAAAATTGCACTCCCAATATTTATCCATATTATATCAAATAATATTTCTCCGGTTAGTATTATTTATTCCGTGTATTTAAGATTTAAATATCCATGAATAAATTTATTTATTGCTTAATAAATAATATTCATCTCTTATATCCGAGACTAGTACCGTTCAACCTTTATTATTGTGCGGAACAAATCCACTCATGAGGTTTACACAATAATTCCTTATGAACTCATCTCGGGGATATTATCAACCCTTCCGGGATACACTTTCCCGTCAAGTATTCACGGCATGTCATATATAAAATATAGCGACCCAATTTTACCGGTAATTAACCCAATAATTAAATCGGTTAATTCCTTTGGAAAATCAAAGTCTCTAATATTAAATATACACACCCGCAATAATATCGGGGATTAAGAATAAAATACTCTGAGATTTAAATTGATTATCCAAGGCAATCCTAATCAATAAATCTCAAGCGATCCGCCCAATACACCAGGTGTACAAGTGTAATAAAATAATTAAGATAAATTATTTTCTCTCTCACACAACGACTATACCGATGGATTGGTCCGTGTCCATCTAGGTCGTGAGCAACTGTTCGATTAAATACGAGTAACCGATAGTATGATCTTCTGTGTGCCCATGCACACCATACTAACTACAACGTATAAAATCCAGGATTATATTTTGCATAATTAATTAATAATAATTAAATACAAATAATTATTTATTAATTAAATAGGTAAAATGCTATGATCGGGAGTTTACCGATACTTAAATCTAGACATTAAGTACACAACTCCAACAACTGCTATGTTGATGTACGACCGAAGTGAAATCCAATCATAAAATCATTTGGACTGGTAAACGTCCACAAGAACGTGGCTTGCTATGTCTGATAGGATTTTGGAAATGATTGGTAGTTTAATGATATCACTTAAGGGAAATGATATCGAATTAAACTCATTGTTTGTTTTATATGGTATTATTCCCATTAAAAGTCAACAAACTCACTGAACCTAATTGTATGGATAAGAGAGGAAACTTGGACATTGTCCTAACTGCAGAGGAGTATAAATATGTACTCCAAGTCAATTGACCTGCTGAACCAAATGATGCTTCCACTACTGAGGAAAATAAGCTCATTGGAAATGGATCAAGGCTTTGAGATGACGCGGAGCAACATTTTGACTTTCATGTCAAAAGTGCTGCGACATCAGGATCATGCCATGACCATTACCTATGATATGATGCTTAATCTCAAGAAGTTTTGGTTATCAGGACAGGACAGCCGGACAAAATGAGATGAGGAAACTCATGAAAGCCATCATGTCGGAAAGAACGCCCGTAAGGGATCACGTTCTTAGAATGATGGGCTATCTTAATGAGATAGAGATTCTGGGAGAAATTATCGATGGGGTAACCCAAGTCGATATTGTGCTCCAGTCTCTGCTGAGAAGTTTTGAGCAGTTCCGCCTGAACTATAATATGAATAAGGGGTCTTACTCATTGGCGGAGCTCCTGATTGAACTTCTAGCGGCTGAGAGAATCTTTAAGGGTCCTCAAAGCACTTATGTCTGAGAAGTTGACTCTTCCTAGGCCTTCGGGCGGCAAAAGGAAGAAGAAGCAAATACGGAAACCCAGTGGGCCTAATATATCTGGACCACAGAATGGGACAAGCAAGCCCAAGGGGCAAGTGCTTCCGTTGTAAGCAGTCTGGATACTGGGAGTTTTAATTGTCCTCTCAAGCAACAAGAAGTTGACTCTTCTTTAGTCACCGAAACATGTTTAGTGGTGTTATCTACCAGTACCTGGTGTGTGGATACGGTAACCACTAATCATGTCTGCATTTAAATGCGGGGGTTCCAGGAAACCCGGAGACTTAGAAAGGAAGAAGTAATAACCTACATGGGCAATACTGTTAAGGTAACAGCCGTTGCAGTGGGAGATGTTAAATGTTTTTAACGGTAGGATTTTAGTTCTAATAAATTGTCTTTATGTGCCGGCATTTAGAAAGAAATTTCATTTCGGATTTCTAAATTGGCTTAGAATGGATATTACGTTTTCTTTGGACAGTTTCGTACTTTTCAGAGTAGGAAACGGGGTTGTTATCCATTCTGGTACATTGACAGACAATTTAATACTAAATCCGTGTTCTTCCACGATGCAACAGACCGGAGCTAATAACACATTGTGAAACCCCAATAAGAGTAAAGATCCTTCTAGGATGAATCAAATGTACTTATGGAATCTTAGGCTAAATCATTTTAACTTGAGTACGATTCAAAGGATGAAAGCTGATGGTCCACTCAGCTAGGTTGAAGGAAAGGACCTTCCAACCTTCGAATCATACTTGGAAGTTTTAATGACCAAGCAACCCTTTACGGTTAAAGGGAAAAGATCCAAGAATGTACTAGAGTTTATTCGCACTGATACGTGCAGACCTCTTTGAGGAGTAAGGCATACTTATCAGGAAATGGGATTAACTCCCAACAGACTACACCATTTATGCCTCGGCAAAATAATGTGTTGTAAAGAAGGAATAAGACTCTTATAGATATGGGAAAGTAGAAAATGAGTTATTCGGAGTTACCTAATTCGTTTTTTGGGATATGGCTTGGAAACAGCGGCGTTTATCCTGAACTTGATTCTTTTGGAAACTTGTACAGATATTCGGCTGTTTATAGGATACCCTAAGAAAACGAATTGAGATATGTAATATAGTCCAAAGGACCAGATGTTCGTTGATTGCATCAACGTTCGGTTCTTAGACATGGACTATATATATATATATATATATATATATATATGCAATATCACAAGCCCAAGAGTAGGGTAATAATTAATGTGCTTAGAGGGACTGATCAAGACTTAGAACCAGCCTAACTGAGTAGTTCACTACTGTAATCTTTATTCACTAAAGACACACCGGAGCGTCTTCGTAGTGGGAGGGTTGTTAGACAACCCGACAGGTTCATGTTTATAGGAGAGTCTTCGGACTTGTTACCTGGAGAACATGAAGCCGACCCCTAGATCTATGACGAGACGATGGAAGATCAGGATGCTCAGTCTTGGCAAAAGATGATAAAATCTGAGATTGAATCTATGGATTCAAATCATGTCTGGGATCTTGTAGCACCTCCCAAAGGTGTAAAATCCATTGGTTGCAAGTAGGTGTACAAGAGGAAAAGGGGGTCTGACGGGAAGGTGTAAACCTTCAAGGCTAGACTTGTTGCGAGAGGGTGCACTCAGAAAGAAAGGGATCGATTATGAGTAAACTTTCTCGTCGGTACCTATGCTAAAGTCGATCCGGATTCTTTTGTCTTCACATGGAAGATGGAATTCAAGACGGATTTCTAAATCGAAGTCTTGACGGGACCATCTATGTGGGACAGCCAGAGGGATTCATCGATAAGAGCCAAGAGCATTCGGTAAGCAAGCTTAATCAATCTTAGGATTGAAGGAAGCTTCAAGATCTTGGACACATGCGGACCTATGAGATAATCCATTTCATGGATTCATTCAAGGCATGTTTAGGTCCTGTGTGTAATAAAGAAGTGACAGAAAAGATGTGGTGTTTTCTCATTCTTTATGTAGATGACATCCTTCTAAATTGGCAACAATATGAAAGATGTTATCGGACATAAAGGGATGGTTGTCCGAGTAATTCAATGTAAGAGACTTAGGAGAAGTCAGGAATGTTCTTGGGATCAAAGTATTAAATGATCGCCAGAAAAGAACATAGAACTTATCTCGAGCCTCATACATAAATACAATTCTTAGTCGTTGCAGCATACAGAATTCCAAGAAAGGTCTTCACCTTTTAGATGTGGAATTCATCTATCTAAAGTTTTTGTGTCCGACACAATAAAGGAGATAGATGAAGATTAAGCAGTTCCCTGCACCTTAATGGTGGGAAGCTTAATGTATGTAATGCTATGCACGAGACTGATATCTACTATGCCGTGGGAATGGTGGTGAGATATCATAGTAATCCTGGAAAGGATCACTCAATTGATGTAAAGAACATGTTTAGGCTCCTGCAGAGGACCAAGAATTATGTTCTGAGTTACAAAGCAGTCAAGTTTTTTCCTTTGGATTACATAGAATTGGATTTCCAAATCAAACAGGGACAGTCGAAAGTCGAAGTCAGGCTATGTGTTCTCACTGTGAAGTGGAGCAGTCACATGGAAGAATGTAAAGCAGCGATGCATTACGGACTCTACCATGGAAACTGAAAAGATAACGGCCTGTGAGGTAGTTAAAAGGTCACTGTGGCTCCAGAACTTCCTAAGGGACTTGGATGGGGTTTCTAGTTCACCCAAAGCTATTTTGAATAGCGGTATTGGCAAACTTGAAATGCCACGAGTCCACAGTGGGAGATAACACGTAGAGCGCAAGTACCACCTGATTCGAGAGATCGTCTAGTAAGACGATGCAGTTGTCACCTAGATAGCATCGAGAGGATTGCCTGGTAAAACCCGTTCACAGAGGCACTTCCAGCGAAAGCGTTGGGTAGGCGTGATGAGGTTATGGGAATCTGATGTTTGGGAGAGGGCGACTAGACTTTTAGTATAAGTGGGAGATTGATGGAATTGTATTCTAAATGTCTAGTTTAGTGCAAATACGGAACTCCTTATCTATACCTTAATTCGAGATATGATTCAAGCATGATTGCATTTAATGCAATAGTCCTTGATGTATACGTTGTAGACAGTATGGCGTGAGGAGACACGCGGAAGATCATACTGTCGGTTACTCGTATACTATCGAACAGTAGCTCACGTCTTAGATGGACAGGGACAATCCATCAGTACGTCGTAGTGTGACTGGTAGATAGTCGGTCTTGACTATCATGTTACACTCGTACACTTAGTGTATTGAGCAGGACCACGGGAGGGCGTTCGATTTATACTAATCGCAGTAATCGAACTAGACCTCAGAAATTACAGATATACGAATTCTTAATCCCTATATAATTATAGGTGCGTGTGTCCAATTCTCGGTTCTTTAATATGCCAATGAGTGAGACTAAATGATTGGTCGAGATTCTCGGTAAATTGGGGATCGTAATTGTACGCACGGCATGCTATAGATTATAGACAGGAAATCGTGTCCCGTTTATCGGGTTGATGACGTCCCCGAGATGAGCTCATAAAGTTTATCATGTAAACCCTGCAGGTGGATTCGTTCCACATGATAATAAAGATGAGTGGTACTAGTCTCGGATAATAAGAAACGAATTAATTTAATTATTAGTAATTAAATAAATTCGTGGACGTTCGATATCTTAAACACGGGGAAAGTCGTATATGTAATTTCGGCGGAATTATTATTGTTGAAATAATATTAAATTAATTTCGGGGATTCAATTATAATTTTATAGTGGAATTAATTATAATTAAAATTGTGGAATTTAATTAAAGGTTTTCTTTTAAGGACACCGGTTTAATTAAATTGCAATCTAGCCCGGGATTTATTTACCTAAGAGGTCCCTAGTGTAACTCTATAAAAACCCCCCTTGCCTATCCTAAACCTACACTTCGCCGCTTTTTATTTTCAGCAGAGAAAATAATTGCTTAGCGCAATTAAGATTTTTCTCTGTTAAAAACATAAAGTTAGCGCTGATATTTTTCTCTAAGAGAGAAAAGAAATATTAACGCTGGTAGAGAAAGGAGAAAGCAGAAAAGGCAGACCCAACGGATCGTTGCCCACACAACGGTTGGAGTCGGGAAGAGGCATACGCTAGCAATCGCTAAGGTCTCAACAATCGACCGAGAAGGTATGAGATCGATTCTCAATTCCGCACTTTTCGATCTCTATATTGCGTTAATCATACAACGAACCATCGATTGGTTTGTAAGGCTTGGATGTGATGTTCTCGGACTGCTGGGAGGTCTCTGACCTCCGGCACGGTAGTCGGATCGAGAAAATATCATCGGAACAGCCAGAACGGGCGAAACCCGCTGCTGGAATCGCGACAATGTCGGGCGACATTTTTCCTTAAGCTTTTCATGTCGGCCGACATTTGCCCTGTCGGGCGACATCATTTCATGAGCATTTTGGCGTCGGCCGACAGACAGGGCAGAATGCCCCGTTTTCGCGCGGTTGCACTTTCGGTGCAATGGCTGGGCGTGGTTCGGGTCTAGGGCTTCGTGTTAAGTACAGTGGGTACGCCGGGGGTCGACTGGGCTTGTCCGGATGTTCGAGTAGTCGAACGGACATGTCCCGGGTAGTCGATTTCCAACAAACGAGGTTACGCTATAATTGATGTATGACCAAAGAAAATCTAATTGCTAAATCATTTGGGTGGGTAAACGTCCACACCACGTGGCTTGCCTTACCTGATGGGATTTTAGATGTGATTAGTGATTTAATGATATTATTTAAGGGAGATAATATCGGATATTAAATTTTTTTTTTTTATGTGCTTATAGGTTAAGAATGAATGTGACCCCACTTTGTGATATACTTAAAGATGAAAACTCACTGGTTCCATATAGTAATGGTTGGGAACGAAATCTGGACATTGTCCAGACTGTTGAGCCTTCTATATCTGCTGTTGTCCCAACTGATGAGGACATTAAGAATGACCTCAATATGATGTTGAGACATAGCGTAGATACCGCCCAAGAGGTGATTGACATACTCATTGTATTTCATCCACTAGAGGAATCGCTTAAAAACGATGACTTGAGGATGAAACTCATAAGTGTGATCAGAAAATCACAAGCTCTTGTGGGAAAGATGGAAGAGCAAGCAAAGAAGCCCAGTGGTTCCAAACCACGGATTGGGAAGAGCAAGCCACGAGGCAAGTGCTATCGATGCAAGCAGTCTGGGCACTGGAAGTCTGATTGTCCTCTCATCAAAGGTACGAAATTTTCCTTAGTCACTGAAACATTATCAGTGGTGTTATCTACCAGCACCTGGTGTGTAGATACGGGGGCCACTGATCATGTCTGCAATTCATTGCAGGGGTTCCAGGAAACCTGGAGACTTAGAGAGGGAGAGATCGTGGTCTACATGGGCAATGCTGCAAAGGTGGCGGCTGTTGCAGTGGGAGACGTTCACTTATGCTTTAGTAGGGATAGGGTTTTAGTTTTACATAATTGTCTTTATGTACCCAACTTTAGAAAGAATTTAATTTCGGTTTCTAAACTTATTATGAATGGATATTCTGTTTCTTTTGACCACTCTGTGATCATAAGAAGAAATAGTGAGATTATCTGTTCCGGTACATTGGTAGACGATTTGTATGTGCTAAATCCTGAGTCTAACACGATGCAACTAACCGAGAGTAATAACACATCTACGAACACCAATAAGAGAAAGGAACCTTCTAAAATGAATCAATTATACTTGTGGCATCTAAGGTTAGGTCATATAAACTCGAATAGGCTTCAAAGGTTGAAAGCTGATGGTCTAATCAGCGATGTTGAAGGAGAGGACCTTCCAACCTGCGAATCCTGTTTAGAGGGTAAAATGACCAAACGTCCTTTTTCTGGTAAAGGACAAAGAGCTGAACAAGTATTGGATTTGATTCACTCTGATGTATGCGGACCTATGTCTACTCAGGCAAGGGGAGGGTACGAGTACTTCATCACTTTTACTGATGATTACTCAAGATATGGATATGTATACCTGATGAGCCGCAAGAGCGAATCTTTTGGCAAGTTCAAAGAATTCAAGGCTCTTGTGGAGAACCTTCGTGGTAAATACATAAAATGCCTGCGATCTGATCGCGGAGGCGAGTACCTGTCTGGAGAATTCAAGGCATACTTGGCAGAGAATGGGATTGAATCCCAACTGACTTCACCATATACTCCCCAGCAGAATGGTGTGTCAGAAAGAAGGAATAGGACTCTTATGGAAATGGTGCGATCAATGATGAGTTACTCGGACTTACCTATTATGTTCTGGGGACATGCCTTGGAAACAGCGGCGTACATTTTGAATAGGGTTCCAACTAAAACGGTACCGACTACACCCATGGAATTGTGGAGTGGGCGCAAGCCTAACTTGAAACACATTCGGATCCGGGGTTGTCCAGCACATGTGTTGCGACAAGGGGCCGATAAGTTAGAACCTAGATCAGAATTACGGCTGTTTGTAGGATACCCGAAAGGAACTAAAGGTGGCATGTTCTATAGTCCTACGGACCAGAAGATCGTTATAAGTACTAACGCTCGATTCTTAGAGGAAGACTATATCATGGACCACAAGCCCAAGAGTGACATAGTACTTGATGAGTTGAGAGGTAACAAGGAAGACTTAGATACAGCCGAACCGAGATTAGATACACCACTAGAACCTGCACCTACTGTCACTGTTAATACACCGGAACGCCGTCGTAGTGGGAGGGTTGTTAAGCAACCAGACCGATGGATTGGACTGGGTGAGTCTTCGGACTCTGGACCTGGAGTTCATGAAGTCGATCCCTGGACCTATGATGAGGCGGTACAAGATATAGATGCGCCTTCTTGGAAGAAAGCGATGAAATCCGAAATTGAATCTATGGATTCTAATAAAGTCTGGGATCTTGTAGAACCACCAAGCGGCGTAAAGCCAATTGGGTGTAAATGGGTCTACAAGAGAAAGAGAGGATCTGGCGGAAAGGTTGAAACCTTTAAAGCTCGGCTTGTTGCGAAAGGATATACTCAGAAAGAGGGAATCGATTATGAGGAGACCTTTTCGCCGGTAGCCAAGATAAAGTCGATCCGGATTCTCTTATCCATAGCAGCTCATATGGACTATGAGGTATGGCAAATGGATGTCAAGACAGCTTTCCTGAATGGAAGTCTTGACGAGACGATTTATATGAAACAACCAGAAGGATTCATTGCTAAGGGGCGAGATCATCTAGTGTGCAAGCTTAATCGATCCATTTATGGATTGAAACAAGCCTCGAGATCGTGGAACCTGCGGTTTGATGAAGTAGTCCAATCTTTTGGATTCAATCAAAGCATGGACGAATCGTGTGTGTATTGGAAACGTGATAGAAAAAAGGTGGTGTTTCTCGTGCTTTATGTAGATGACATTCTTCTCATTGGTAACAGTGTAAAGATCTTGTCAGACATAAAGGGATGGTTGTCTAGACAATTCGATATGAAAGATTTGGGAGAAGTTGGACATGTTCTAGGGATCAAGGTTATAAGGGATCGCCGGAATAGAACATTGTGCTTATCCCAGCAATCTTACATAGACACGATTCTGGCTCGTTTTAACATGCAAGATTCCAAGAAGGGTGAACTGCCCTTCAGTAAAGGAACTTATCTTTCTAAGGAGATGTGTCCTCGGACACAGAAGGAGAAAGATAGAATGAAAGCAGTTTCCTACGCTTCGGCTGTGGGAAGCTTGATGTATGCAATGTTATGCACGAGGCCTGATATCTGCTATGCAGTTGGCGTAGTAGCGAGATATCAGAGTAATCCTGGAAAGGCTCATTGAACTGCCGTAAAGAGCATTTTCAAGCATTTGCGAAATACTAAGGATTATGTTCTGAGTTAAGGAGCAGACAATCTGATTCCTTTGGGTTACACGGATTCGGATTTCCAAGCTGATAAGTGTTGGAATTCGATATCCCGGGTTATTTAAATTTGCGGAAACCAATAACTCGATCAAACCCTTCGCCGGAGATCACATGAACGCCGACTCATCCGCCGGAGTCCGGCCTTTGGAGACCACGCACCCGAAGGTACGCAGCCCGCCCCCAGCCGAACCCCCGCGAGACGGGGTTCACGCGATCGAAGATCGCGTCTTGGCGATCGATGGGTGGGGCTGCTCCCAGCAGCCCCCGCGGCGAGTCCGGCGACTCGCCGCCGCTTGGAGGATCCCCACCGTCGAGGTGGGGAGGGGGACGGCACCAGCCCGTGCCCCCGGCGATCGATCCTTGGATCGATCGCAAGCCCTCGGCCCAGCCGAGGGTTCGATCCTCTCGCCCCCGCCGAAACCCTAGCGGGCGATTGGCGTGGTCCGGTGGCTTCGCCACCACCACGCGATCGTCCGTCTAATCCGGGTTCGAACTTCGGATCTTGTTTTTCGATAATTGATCAATAAACTAGAATTAAATTGCGGAAATTTAATTCACCTTTCGATTCGTTGTGCGGAGAAACGAGATCTTATGATGACCTTGAGATCTTCCCACGTATTCCTTGCACTTGTTCGAACGTCGGGTGGGCGACGATCCTCCGAACACTATGGATCTCCTTCTCTCCTTTCTCTCTCTAGAATTGTGATCTTCAAGTTATGAGAATAGAGAAGACCATGTAGTGCTTTTATAGGCTACGTAGGGGATCTTAAGGAGGTGGAATATTGAGCTTCTAATATTGAAGATTAAATTGAGCCCAATGCTCAAGTCCATTAATCCTTATCAATATTAATTAATTTATTTTCCACTATATAAATTAATTGCACTCCCAATATTAAACCATATTATATCAAATAATATTTCTCCGGTAGTATTATTTATTCCGTGTATTTAAGATATAAATATCCATGAATAAAATTAATTTATTGCTAATTAATTTATTCATCTCTTATATCCGAGACTAGTACCATTCAACCTCAATTATTATGCGGAACAAATCCACCTGCAGGGTTTACATAATAATTCCTTATGAACTAATCTCGGGGATATTATCAACCCTTACGGGATACACTTTCCCGTCAAGTATTCACGGCATGTCATATATAAAATATAGCGACCCAACTTAACCGGTAATTAACCCAATAATTAAATCGGTTAATTCCTTTGGAAAATCAAAGTCACTTATATTAAATATACACACCCGCAATAGTATCGGGGATTAAGAATAAAATACACTGAGACTTAAATCGATTATCGCCGACAATCCTAATCGATAAATCTCAAACGATCCGCTCAATACACCATGTGTACAAGTGTGATAAAATAATCAAGACAGATCATTTTCTCTCTCACACAACGACTATACCGATGGATTGGTCCGTGTCCATCTAGGTCGTGAGCAACTGTTCGATTAAATACGAGTAACCGATAGTATGATCTTCTGTGTGGGCCCGACACACCATACTAACTACAACGTATAGAATCCAGGACTATAATTTGCATATATTTAATTATAAATAATTAAACGCAAATAATTGTTTATTTAATTAAATAGATTAATGGCAATGGATCGGGAGTTTCCGTTTACTTAAATCTAGACATTAAGTAAACAACTCCAACAATCTCCCACTTGTACTAAGGTCTAGTCATTTCCTCCAAACTCCCGACTCCCATACTCATCACATGCTTAAGTTGTACTTCCAAGAAGTACTATGTGAATGAGCAATCTAGGTTGCCGCTCTGAAGTTATCTTGGTGACTACAGCGTCGTCTCCCTCGACGATGACTCGTATCAGGTGGTACTTGCTCTATGTGTTATCTTACACTTATGGACTTGTGATTTCTTACCATTTGCCATCGCACCGCTATTTACATAGCCTTTGGCAAATTAAGAATCACATCTAAGTCCCAGAGATTATCCCGGAGTTATACCAAAACTTCCGCTGCCTCTGAGGCCGCTATTTGGTTACCCATGGCAGAGTCCGAAAAGCATCGTGCTTATCACTCTTCCATGTTAAAACTCCTTCTCCTTCAATAGTGAAACACATAGCCTGATATCGACTTACACCGGTCCTTATTCGATTAGAAATCTAAGAGAATGTAATCCAAAGGAAATGTTTGTCTGCTCCGTAATGCAGAACATAGTTTCCAGTACTTCGAATGTACTTAAAATGTTCATTACAGCAGTCAAGTATTCCTTTCCAGGATTACCTTGATATCCTCCCACTATGCTAACCGCATAGCCGATATCAGGTTCTTGTTTTCAACATCGCATTTATTAAGCTTTCCACACTCGAAGTGTAGGAATCCGCTTTCATTGCTTCTATCTCCTTTTGTGTTACAAAACACATATCCTTAGATAGATGCATTCCGTCTCTGAAAGGTAACGAACCTTTCTCGGAATCTTGCATGTCAAAACGAACCATAATCGTATAAGATATCCAGAGAAGTGCAATGTTCTTTTCTTGAGATCCTAGATCTTAAGAACATGCTCTAACTTCTTCTTTATCTCATATATCGATTTTTCTAGACAACCATCATTTTATGTCTGACAACATCTTTATATTGTTGCCAATGATAAAATGTTATCTACATAAAACCCGAGAAACACCACCTTGTTTTCCATCACGTTTCCAATATACACAATTCGTCTATGCTTTTGATGAATCCATAAAATGGACTATCTCATCAATTTGCAAGTACCACGAACTCAATGCTTTGTTCCAATCCATAAATGGATCAACTAAGCTTGTACTCTAAATGATCTTGCCTCTTAGCAATAATCCTTATTGCTTTCAAAGAAGGCACATTTAGATCTAGTACCGCCTTCATGTAGATCCAGGGATTGATTTCATGTATACTAGGTCCAGAGTCCGAAGACTCACCTAGTGTTATGAAAATCTCCGGTTGTTAAACAACCTCCCACTACAACGGCATTCCAGTGTATTAACAGTGATAACAGTAGGTGCAGTTAGTGGTGTACCGCTACTCGGTTCGGCTGGTTCCCAGTCCTTATCGTTTTCTCTCTTTACAAAAGTATCATGTCATTTTGGGCTTTGTGGTTCATCTAATAGTCTTCCTCTAAGAACCGGGCGTTAGAACTTATAACGTCCTTCTGGTTCATAGTACTATCGGATACACACCTTTTGTTCTTCTAGGATATTCTACAACCACATTTGAATGTGCCGTTGTTTCCAAGACATATCCATAGAACATAGGTAGTTCCGTTTAACTCATGCTTTTACTATTTCTATAAGAGTTCCATTTCTTATTTCCGACACACCAATCCTACAGAAGACTGTATGGTGTAGTCACTTGGGATCCAATCCCAAGCTCTGATCATAAATCAGAGTTAATCAATTCTAATACTTGTCCGGATCTTATATCTTATATCCATAAAGGATTGCTTAGTCGTATTATCTTCCAAATTAGATTCTTAGGTCGGAAGGTCCACTCCTTCAACTTAATTGATCTTACAATCAATTTTCGACCTTTGAACTTCTTATTTGAATAAATATGACTTAGCATAAGAATCCACAAGTATAAATGATTTAATAAAGAAATCTCTTATTAGTAAAACGAGTTATGTATAAAACGGTTCGTTGCATCGTGGTGGACTCAGGATTCATCATTTATATATTGCTAGCTAATGTACCAAAATAGATAATATCATTATTTCTTCTTATAACCATCAAATGATTAAAAGAAATAAAATATCCATTTATTAGAAATCCAGAACAAAGTTCTTTCTAATTTGAAAGGTACATAAAAGCAATAACCCAAAATGAAATCCTATAAAATGTCCTCCACTGCAACTGCTGCCTCCTCTACAACATTGCCCATGTAGACTACGATTTCTTCTTTTCTAAGTCGTCGGGTTTCCTGGAACCCTTGCATTTAGAATGCACATACCGTCAGTGGTTCTATATCTACACACCAGGTTCCGGCAGATAATACCACTGACTATGTTTTACGACTAAAGAAGATTTCGTACTTTCTTTGAGAGGATAACCAGACTTCCAGTACCCAGACTGTTTGCATCGAGAACTCTTGCCTCATGGCTTTCTCGTCCCATCTCGTGGTCCAAAAGGAACCACTAGGTTTGTTTGCTTTCTTGTCCTTTCCCCCGATTCATGCCTTTAGGTTCGAAACCTTTGGCATTGGCTACAAGAGCTTGCGATTTCCGTCTCAACTCGTCTAAAAAGTCAATCATCTCAAAAACGTGTTTAAGCGTTTCCTCGAAGGACTGGCCTTTATGAGTATCCTC